>JAVJIF010031605.1:0-228901 GCA_038442645.1 Agave tequilana | reverse complement strand
TGTACGAGAACCCATGCTTTATGAATCCGAATGTTGGTAATGGTAACTAAAAGGAACATGAGAAACTACCGGAGCCTAAATTAGAATGTCGAGATGGATAAGTGATAGTGCACCAAAGGTATGCTTGTCAAGTGGTCAAACTTCATTCAGATTTCTGATATATCGTTTACTTCTTGTTTCATTTCATGTCCTTTTCTTAAGAATATTAACATATTTGTTGTTGTCTCTTTCAGTTGCCTAATTACTAGTGTATTGCGCATATCTTGACCAGAGCAATTATATATGTTAGCAAAATTGTGAGAGTTTTTTATTCAGTCTCACTGCAGGTATCATACACATCTTGGTTTCTTGATGCATTTAATTATGCAATTGCAACTAATATGGATGTGCTGAATTTGAGCATTGGCGGACCTGATTACCTGGACCTTCCTTTTGTGGAGAAGGTACTGAAAATGTTTTGCTGGATCAATTCAATAGTACTACACTCCCCTCTATTATTTGTTGTGTTAATTCATTGCACTTCACTCCCATTTCTTATTTACTTAATTTGAAAATGGGCTTATCCTCTTATTTTCATTAATGTTTTTTTTTTGAGGGGAAGGATGTGGTCTCAAACTCGAAAACCCCAGGCATTTTCATTACTCAAAATATTTTTATTAATGTTGTCTAAATGATAAAGGCGATTGTGTTTTACTGAGAATAAATTATCTTGGCAATATGAGTAAATATCAATAATGTTGTAATTATAAGTTATGAGCAACTATGCATACCTTATAATGATTCATTGAACCGACTTCCCTGGTCTTAATCTTATAAAACTAATCACCGATATATGAGACTTGTAGAAGGGAAGGACTAAGGGCCCCACTATGAGCATATTTGATAATTCGAGTGAAGCAACCTCTTCCAGCATAATGGGTAACCGCTGAGAATTAGGTATATACGGGCACCAAAAAGAATAGATTACATGGGAAAAACATCAGGAAGCGACAAGGGCTTATATTCAGTTGTACAGAAGCACAAAAGGAATAATAATGCTTTGAGGGACCACCTAAATTAGAACCGCCCGCTGATCTTTCTGGTGATCCTCAAAATTGACAATATAAAATACACGTAAGTTTCATGATATCTTCTGCTTTGGAGAAGAACCCAAGACGAAAAAGGAAACAACCCCCATGATGTTATTTGCGTTGTCAAATATCATTGATTCTTAAGGCAACTTATTTGCATCATCAATACCACTGATTCCTAAGGCAAATTCCAATTCATATGTAAATCATAAAGTGGTGCAGATACAATGTAAGTACATATCTGACAGATTTAAATTTCTTGTAGTTGTGAAATGTTTCAATTTACCAAAAAACCTATTGTCAGATGAAACTTGTTTCATAGTGGTCCCATCACAGCTTTTTATTAGATGTGACCTTGTAGGAACATGCTCTCTCTCAACTTCATCAACTGATGTATGCTGGGTGTCTTAGTTATAGTTTCCTTGGTTGGTTACAGCTTAAATTCCCTTTATTCAAATCTTTTTTTTATTTGTAATATAATTTACTGTACGATACAGTTAATTAATTTGATTACCTGGCGGAGTACTTTTCAGGTTAAAGCACACCCTTTGTAATTCCGACATGCAAGAAAAGGGATAGATGAGCAATACTTGATGCGGAATGTACTAAATCAACATGTGTATTGGATTTTTGGGCCTAGAACATTAGGTATGGAAGATGAGTATGGGCTAGTGCTGTGAGCGCGGAGAGGGGATGGTGCTTAGATCACATTTTTTGTTTTTCCGAAGTCACTTGCTAAATTGTGCTGAAAGGTTGTCTTGGCTCGGTATGTTATTCGGAGGAGACCTTTGACTGGACATGGGTTATAAGAGCTGGCTGGTTTTTTTGGCGCTATTGCCTCAAATAAACTTTAAAAAATACCCCTTTAATGATGCCTGAACATCTTCATAAATTCATTAGCTCATGACAGTAAAATTAATCTTGTAAACCTCATACTGCATAGTGTTATGTCAAAATTTCTCTCTGTGGCATCAAAGTTCAAAGAAATTACAGGTTCTCATCCTCCGAGGCCCTTAATGTTCACATGACCTTCAGATACATGTTTCTTTGGGTAGGTTGAATGTCTCATCACCAAATCTCAATTGTTAATGGTGCCAAGTCGGTTACTCCTATGGCTGAGACTGACAGCACTAGTACAATATTTGAGCAATTCATCTTTCATATCTCTAGGTCATTTCATGTTCGTCTCTCTGAGACCTGTGATTCCTGCCTTTTCAATTTCCATATTGTACTAAGTGGATTTTAGATTTTTCTTTAACACCATTTATCACTGTGGTTATACACCTTCCAGCTTAAGATGTTCATCGACTCTTTTGGATAAAAATTTTGATCTGATATTTCAAATGCTGATGTCATGGAACTGTTCCAGGTTTGGGAGCTGACAGCAAATAATATCATTATGGTGTCAGCTATTGGAAATGATGGACCTCTCTATGGTACACTGAATAATCCTGCTGACCAGAGTGATGTTATTGGTGTTGGTGGTATTGATTATAATGATCATATTGCCTCTTTTCCTCACGTGGGATGAGTACGTGGGAGATTCCCCACGGTATGTTAGAATACTATCTCCACCTTTTGTTGGTATCATTTTCATTTATCTCTTCTCGTTCTTTTTGTTTAATTTTCTACTTTGACTAAGTGTAATCAATTTTCTATACATGCTTTGATGAGAACTGCATTATCTATTACATATAACTAAGCCAAAAGGAGAGAGACTCCTACTCTCTTATCTTGACAAGTGGCACTCTTCTAAATTTAGCAAAAATAAGCAAAATTCTGAGAATAAATCACCCCCCCCTCTCCCCCCATCTAATTTAATTCTTTAATCCATATCAAATAAAACAAATCCTCTCTCTCTCTCACACATGCACACATCATCACTCATCACCTGGATCTCAAATGAATTAAAACGATCTGCGTTGCGTTGCGTGATGCAAAGTGCTGAAAAAATGAGTTGTAAACACATCTCCCTCTTATTTGCAGAAGTTGCTAGATTGAGAGCTAGATTGAACTGAAGAAAACCAAGATGAACCAAATCTGAACCAAGATAATTACCAAAGACAAAATGTTAATTGCTGAAATCCAAACCGAACGAATCGGAAGTTGTCAAAATCAAAAAAAACTTGAATTTAACCGAGAGCTGAACCAAACCAAAGAAAATCAAACCGAAGCTGAACCTAATTGAAGTTGTCCAATCCCAAACAAATTGAATTAAAAAACTCAAAACCAAACCGACTCTTCCAATCTTCCAAGTGATTTTATCAACGGATCTTACTTTTCCACTGCGTGACTAGATGCAGACCTAATTTCAAATAATCTCAAAAAAAATCAAAATACAAAATGAAACTTCATGCCAAAAGTGTTGAAATTGGGCCTTAAGTGTCGATTCCGACAACATTTTATGAAAAATATACTCTAAACAGTAGAATCTGCCAAATTCACTACCATCATTGCGTCTAGAGCGCCCAAAAACCTTGAAATCGAGTCCAAAATCACCAAAATCGAGCTCAAATTCCTTGATTTATGACCAAAATAATTTTTGTCCTCAGATTAACAGCATAGCCAGGCAGACTTACAGAATTTCAGACTTTTCTTTATATGTTTGCTTTTGCCCTTTCCTGTTGGCTGTTTGAACACAACATATCCCAAACTGGATCCTGATTTCTTCCAAATTGCTTCAAAACTCTGTCAAAACAGAGCCCGATATGATCTGATTTCTTCAAAACAGAGATCGGGTGGGTTTGTAACCGGGTTTGGGTTAGATCCCGCCTGGAACCAGCTTTGTGACAAGAACTAAAAGACAAACCAGGTTCAGGTGGGATTCAGATCTAAAACCAGACCAGAAATCAAATCCAGAAAAAAAACCGACCAGAAATCAAATCCAGAAACCAACAATCTGAAACCCAAAACACCTAAATTTGATGGGTACCCAGGAATCAATGGACTAGAAGAATCACACGCTTTAGAAGGAAATATTTCCGAGGAAACAAACTAGTCAACAAAGCAGCGGACTAGGGATGATTTGGAATCTCAACTGTGACAACCCGATCTGGTGTAGAAGATGCAGATGCGAAGAACAGACTCAAAGCAAACCGATTTGCAAAACCTGATCTTTAAATCTTCAGAACGGAACGAAACAGTTTTGACAAATCTTGGAATAGAAGCGAAAACAGAAATCCTTAAGGATGATACAAGGATGCGATGCAAAATGATGCATGAGTTGAATTGTAGATGAAATAGACGGATTACTTGAAATTGGAGAAGAACGAAGCAGAACTAACATGAACTAAAAGAACAAAAAACAAATATTGTTTAGAAGGCTTCTAAAGTGAACAAAGAATTTTGTTGAACCTGATGCTCTCATATTATGTTAATCTTCGAAAGACTACATGTTTATTGATATTGAGAAGAGTTCCACATACAATTATATTAAAGTCATGAATAATCCCTTCTTTATATAGACTTATACAAGATTAAATTCTACCCAAATTATTACTCATAATATTACTAGGACTCTAGGACTCCAAATACTATTAGGATTGTATAACTGAATAATTCTACAAATTAACTAATTATTATTATATCTAACATCTACTTTTAAATCAAAAATTGTCTCTCTTCATAATGTTTGTAAATTTGTACAAAAAATTGTATCTAAATCACTCAAATTTTAGCTAATTTCATTTAGCATCCTACCTTTAAAACCTTTGCTTTTCTTTTAAATTCACACAACTAATTTATGATTCATTTGAAAATGTGTACTTTTATGCCAAAAGGTTGTATCGATTTATAATCTTTTGGAATTCTTATAGAAAGTTGATTCCATACATAAATGATAAATTAATTTTCTTAGTACCCGACCTTTTAAAAATTAAAGCTCGTGCATTTCTTTTCTAAATACTTTTAAACCCCTATATTTGTACATTTAGCCTTGGGAAGATAAGCCAGATCATTCGAGATCCACAGGTGGCTCTAATTATCCAATTGTTGTTTCGAAAAACCAACTAAGAAAGCTAATCCACAGGAGGATCAAAACCAATAATTTTTTTTGGATTCAGATTTGGGTTTCATTTTATTCAAATTCAATATCGTATTACACAAACATGTCAATGTTTTAAGAATAAATAGAAGTTAGAAGATTTTCTTGCTCAAATATGTTGTTTTAGTTTATTTGAGAAATATTAAACATATCTACATATAACCATATAATCATAAAAATATATTTAAGAAGAAAAAGAACGCGAAATTAAACTATAAAAATATTTTGGGTTTTTATGTTTGATTCATAAGTATCCATATCTAGATCCAATAAGGAACCTCATCTAATTTTTGGATCCATACCTTACCTAAAAACCGTACCTTACCTAATAAACTATCAGGTATGACTTTAAAGATCCTAACCCAAAACATTAAGTCATATATTTGGATGAGGTTATCAGGTCCTATTGTCACCCCTACTTTTAGTGCACAACTTACTATTTATACTTATAGCCTATAACAATAGTCATAGATTTTTTTTCTTTTGCTTATTTCCTGTTGTTCATGTAGTAATGAAAGTGTTATATAAAGCTTCATCTGCATACTATTTTTGCAATTAAATAATATTCCAAGAAAGGTGTTATCAGATCGGGTTGGGTCAAAAAATTTAATGATTAAACCTAAAATAATTTATTCAGGTATTAATTCTATAACACTAACTGAAGGAGACAGGGACCCAATCTCTCATGATGGCACGTACCAACCTTCTGAATTCATCAAAATAAACAAAAATTTGAGAAAACCCAATCAATCTTCGTAAATAGTGTAGTGATTTCTTCAATAAAGGAATCTTAAAGTCCTTATAGCGGCCCTTTTCACGTGCCAAATCTTGACATTTCCTGAGAGGTTTTCTTTTTTAATCTTCCTTAAATGTTTCAAGATAGATTTGAGCTGAATTGCATACTATACTAAATCTCTGAAGTTGCAATGAGAAAATTGAGGAATATATATTCATATTGACAGTGAGAGTTGTTGAGACCTACTTGCAGAACAATGATTTGAGTATGAGAGTTTCAAGGTTCAACATCAGGCTACATCATTTGTTCTGGAGGGCGGGGCGGGCTGGGGGTTATCGCTCTTCAGGTGCTCAGTGTGCGGAGTGAGGAGGGCATCTCGATGAGCGATGCATCTTGGACGTGATTGCTGGGCATGAAGACTAGTTCTCCCTGTAGCACTCATCAAAGTTGTGCTTGGGTCTGTGAATTTTAGTGTGTCCCAACCTAGTTCTCTGCCATCTTTACCTGCAACTGGCAGTCTGGTACCAGGCAATGCAATTATAAGAAAAAATCAAAGCATTTTAATTTTTGAACTTTTTGCTATTTCTTATCTTTTTGTAGATTTTTCACTATTGTAGTTGTTATCAATTATTATTCTGGAAACATTCCTTTTTCCTCTAAAAAATCAATAGTTTGACCATGGATCATAATTTTAGACCTACAAGAAGATCAAGTTCAGCTTAATAAGATTAGTATATTTCATCATACTGTTGTACTTGTATACAAGGCGTGCTGCTGGCTCTAAAACTATTTGAAATGAACTTAGGTGTATTTCAGGCTATTTTATTTTAGGCAGACCTCTGAACTATTCAGTAACACAACATATTTTTCTGGATACGATGAATTTCTCAATTCAGTTTCTTTTATTTTAGCGAAAGGGAAGACAGGGAGAAAAATGGAATCTCCATTGGTTTTTTTTTTTTTTTTTTTTTTTTTGGGGGGGGGGGGGGGGGGGGGGTTGGGGGGGTGGGGATTTTGTTGGTTTGTTTTGCGGTCGAATTTGGTTATCTTCCAGATTGCATTTATCATAGACAAATAGGGAATTTCTTTCACTAGTACTGATTGCTAGTGGAGAGACATATATAGATTTTTACAATTGGTAGTATTGCTACATTCAGACCGTCTTATATTCAGTATTTAAATTTAGGAGATACCATACTCACTTTCTTTTTCAATTGTTCTTGATAATAAAATGGAATAGAGTGCCCATATTTTTCATCAGCGAAAACACGGAGTTTAAAGTAGAGTATCGGATGTTTACTTTGCTGACTCATTAAAGTTGAGTATTGGATGTCAGGTTAACTTCTATTTCTTTTTGCTCCATAACGATCCCACATTGGTTGGAAAATTACTTTTTAAGTTAAATATTTTACTTCTGACATATTAGTCCAGGTCCCATGATGGACAATTACATCTCTTGGAAATGTTATCAAATAATTTGAACTCCCTAGAACATGTCAGCATGCTTTCATCCGTGATCATGAATTATCTACTCTGGACATGTTTTAGGAATTACTTTGTTTTCAATCAGCATGGCCTTCCTTGTGAATGATCATAACCATGTCGTATATGACACACAAATTAACAAACTTGCTTATTTCTGGACAGATATGGTCGTGTTAAACCAGATGTGGTTGCATACGGCCGGGAAATAATGGGATCTAAGATCAGTACAGGTTGCAAGAGCCTCTCAGGGACTAGTGTGGCGAGTCCAGTGGTTGCAGGTGTTGTATGCTTGCTTGTAAGTGTGATCCCAGAAAAAACAAGGAAAGACATCCTGAATCCTGCGAGCATGAAGCAAGCTCTAGTTGAAGGTGCTACCAGACTCTCTGGTCCCAATATGTATGAGCAAGGTGCAGGCAGACTCAACCTGTAAGTTTCAACTTCCAAAATACTTTTAGAAATGAACTTGTGTTGATAAATCAACTAAGGTTGCTCTGTTCTTCCCAGCTGGGAGTCATATCAAATTTTGAGCAGCTATCAGCCTCGGGCGAGCATTTTCCCCAATGTCCTTGACTTCACTGATTGCCCTTACTCCTGGCCCTTTTGTCGGCAACCTCTGTATGCTGGCGCTATGCCTATTATATTCAATGCCACTATACTCAATGGCATGGGTGTCCTTGGTTATATTGAGAGCCCGCCAACCTGGCATCCTTTCGATGAGGTGGGAAACCTATTGAGCCTCCATTTCTCATACTCGGATGTCATCTGGCCTTGGACTGGTTTTCTTGCACTTCACATGCAGATCAAGGAAGAAGGTGCCCAGTTCTCTGGTGTTATTGAAGGGAATGTGACAGTTAAAGTCTATAGTCCATCACATCGGGAGAGAAATCCCTAAGGAGTACATGTGTGCTTACTTTGAAGCTTGAAGTGATACCAACCCCTCATAGGTCAAAAAGAATTCTCTGGGATCAAACCACAATATAAAGTACCCACCTGGATATATTCCAAGAGATTCATTAGATGTTCGCAACGACATCTTGATTGGCATGGTGACCACCTTCACACAAACTTCCATATTATGTACAACATGCTACGAGACGCTGGGTACTATGTCGAGACTCTTGGATCTCCCCTCACTTGTTTTGATGCTAGCCGCTATGGAACCTTGCTCATGGTCGATCTTGAAGATGAGTATTTTAGAGAAGAAATTGAGAAGCTGAGGAATGATGTTCTTAATCGAGGGCTGGGTCTTGCTGTATTTGCTGATTGGTATAATGTGGATTCAATGGTTAAGATGAGATTTTTTGATGATAACACCCGGAGCTGGTGGACTCCAGTCACTGGTGGAGCAAATATACCCGCTCTTAATGAGCTGTTGGCTCCTTTAGGATTGGTTTTGGGGACAAAATCTTAAATGGGGAATTTTCTATTAACGGGGAGCAGAGTCATTATGCATCTGGTACTGATATAGTGAAATTTCCTAGAGGTGGATATGTGCATAGCTTTGAATTCCAGGACAACACTGAGAGTGGTGCTGCACGGAATGTATTGCAGACTTCTGGGATGGCACAGGTTAGCTGGTTAGGCACATGAATTTGTTCTGTTTCCTTTCTGCATTTTGTAAGTCAGTGTGCTGCTACCTCGAGAATTTGATCTCAAAACCTGTGGAAAGTGCATGATTGAACATCCTGAAAATCTTAATATTAAAATGACAATTAATATGGATGATTAATGTGATTTAACTGGTTCAGCACATGAATTGATTGAAAATTCCTTCATTTTATTAGCTCTCTGTACACTCTACCTGGAGGTTTTGAGCCCAAATCTGTAGGCAATTGGCATGCTAGATTATCCAAACTAAAAAACTTATAAGAGCGAAAATTAACTGGATCTCACATGATTAACAATTCAAATTACACAGGTTTCTGACTTTCATCAATTGTTCAAGATCTATGTCATTCCAAGCTGTTCTGTAATGTAACAATTTAACCTGAGAACCCAACCGTTGATGATGATACACATCTAAAATAAACTTGAAATTAACTGGATTGATAATCATTCATTTAGTACGCACTTGATTTATTGATAGGATTTTTGTTGTTGTTGGGAATTTTTTTAGAGGATTTCTTTTTTGCTTTAGACGATAATCATTGGTGATTTAGAGTTGTTTTTAGGCTTCAAAATAAAATATGTGGTGGTTATGGCTACTGCAGAAACAGTTGATAGTTCATATGTTGTCATGATTTCTTTAAATATTCAAAATATTCAATATGTATCCCATTTTTACTTCATTGAATACTTGCCTAAATGCAGGTAGAATCCTCAATTCTTGGTCTTGCTGAGATTGGTGGGGGACGAGTTGCAGTGTATGGAGATTCGAATTGTCTTGATAGTAGTCACATGGTGACCAACTGCTATTGGCTTCTGAGAAGATATTAGATTTTACGAGCAGCAACGTCAGAGATCCAGTGCTTTTCTCAGACTCTGCTAAGATGAAGTTCCCTTTGCACGTTGATGACAGCCACTTGCCATCTCGCAGAAGTGATGTGAACTTCTCCACATACTCTGCTGTAGTTGGCAAGGAGTTGATATGCCAACGTGATTCAAGGTTTGAGGTTTGGGGGACGAAAGGTTATGGCATTCAACTGATGGGTAGAAACAGGAAATTGCCAGGATATCCATCTATCGGACTGGATAGTGATTTGAACATGTCAGCAAAAGCAGACAGTGCAATTCCAAAGAAAAATGAAGGAATATTTTTCTGGAGCAATTGGTAAAAACAAGTTCAGAAAGAATATGGACTTTTTGGGTTTCTTAAACCATGATGAGGTACGTAGATGAACTGACTTCTTAGAAATTTATACATGACTTGTTCACACCCATGAAGAAGAGGTGGTTTGCTACAGGCCATATCTTCAAGCCCTGAAGTTATTGATTCAGAGTTATAATCTTTTGTATTTCTACGACTAAATCCATATCAATAAAAAGATACTGATTTTCTAGCTAAATTGAATGCATTAACATGTAGAAATTCTATAAGCGCATTATAATTTCTGAGAAAGTTAAGCTGATTAGGTTAAGATTACAATGACTGGAAAATGTTGTTTGATAAAATCTCGAGTATAATTGTTATTTTTCTGATCATTTTGGAGTTTAAATCATGAAATGTATTGTTTAATGAGGGAACTGATGGGTCCTTGAAGAAGGCAATTCTGGAAATGTAAAAGGAAAAACTAGAATCAATGAAAATTAGAATTTTGTATGTTTGAGTAACCTCATTTATGAGATTGTTGGATATGCAACTCATCTGTCTTACCCAATTATTTGTCACAAGTATCACGTCACAAAACTGTCAAGTCAGAGTAATGCGAGAGAGAGAGAGAGAGAGAGAGAGAGAGAGAGACCTAAAAGCATCTTAGTTGCTACTAAGGCCTGTCTTTGTGATAAAATAAAATTGTGGGTGGACTGTGACCTTTGTTAAAGAAAAGGGCATCTTAGTTACCCTTATCATCGATCTTAATTGTTATAATGTTTCTTTGCCAAGGAAAAGACTACTCCTTTGGGTAATTCTTTTTATTTGACGTACCATGATAGAACCCTGGGTCTCATTATAATTAATTGTCTACTATGTGCAGAATGACATTCCCATTTTAGCGGCGAGTCAATGGATTGTTCCAGCGTTTGTTGCTGTGATGTGTAAGTAAAATCTAGAGATTGTGGCAATTCGTTTCTCATTCTGCCATTTGTTGGTTAAATATTGGGTTCATTGTTCCCCCGTTTATCAATTCTCAGGTCTTTTGCTGCTCTTGAGCTGGCGAATGCGACAGAAAAGACGGCGGCGAAGGAAAGGGTCGTTATCAAATCGCGCAACAGTAATTGAGTCACACCGTTCTCTTTGGGGATGACATCAGCTTCTTGAGAACAATTAAGTATGATATTTGCAAATTCTACTCAGCTGAATGTCTGCTGAAGGCCATACTGCTGCTCTTCTAATTTATGACTAATGAACATATTGGCCGGACCAAATCGATGGAGCTCTCACTCTGAAGATAGAGGAATAACAAACTAACTCTTCACGAATGCTTGTTCGTGTCTGAAGAATTCTTCCGCGTGGAAGGGTCAAGATTTAGGAAGGCATGGACTGGCCCCAATGTTGTATTATTATCCACAGTTTTCGTGTTTAACCGTTTGTATCATGTTATGTATTACAGAGCACATTTCTCTTTTTTCATCTTTTAGAATGTAGGGTTATGGCTGACACAATTGGCGATGATTTTCGTTCTTTCTTTTCTTTTCTTTTTTTATTTTTCTGTAATTGGCTGAGGAGGTCTTTAACTTAATTTAAATATTCACAATGATGATTCAGTAATAAATGATGTTCTTTCTGATAAATGTTGCAGTTTACTTTGTAATATCAATTTGTACCTTTGTTGCCTGATCTTTTCTTCCACACGCAAGAAATAAAAAGTAACTCCAGCTACTGGTATATCAATCTCTTAAGCTCTTTATTTTGATTCCATTGTTTAATCCAACCAAAAATTAAGGATTGATGTGAAACCGAAGTGCTCCAGAAGAACACTTGGAGGTGTCTTTGCATTATTCGTGATACTACCCAATAACTCCATTTACGTGCTACTGCTGTCTGCTTGATGCGTTTGAGTGAGAGCATATTCAAGAATATCCTCCCCAAAATTTTTATTGAATATATAGTGTATTGGAGAAGAGAAGTACAAGCATGACGATTCTAGAACCCAACAAGAACGCAGAAGAATTATAAACCCAGTAATAATAATGAAATGATTCGAGCAAGCTACAGTGTAATATTAACGTTTGAGGATGGAGATCCACGCGCAGTAAGCAGAGACGATTCTCTGAGAGATGTAGACGTAGACAGCAAACGAGAAGCTCATTAGGACCAAATCTTTCCAGTCTCCTTTCTGCTTGGGCCTCAGGCTCTCCTTCAACTCCATCACCAGTCCCTGCCACCACTTCTTGCTACTGTTCTCAAGCTTCTCTCCTTTCTTGCCTCCTTGGCTCCGACACGATACCCAGAATTTGCTTCTTGTTGCGTTGGGGTTCTTGAATTCTTGAAATGGAGGGGACTGCTGTGGTCAGTCTGAAGAAAATGTCCGACTGAGAAGGCAGCCATTTGTTAGAGAGAGAGAGAGAGAGAGAGAGAGAGGATAAGAAGAAAGCAAAGAAGACAAAACCGTGGGTCTTACAAAGAAAGAAAATATCTAGCGGAGGGAAAGCCATCTCAAAGGTAAATTGCCAAATATACACAACGATACTGACATGTTATCCTCTCCCTGTGAGGCCAAAAATGATTTCCAGTCAACCTTCTGATCGGGGCGGAACTAGCACTCAAAAATGTGTATTCTGAAATTGATGTAAAAGCTCGAATGTGCTAATGTACCCTCGATACTTCCGTTACAACATTGGCTCAACGGGTCGAATCCATAGGGAAGGGAGGCGATAGAAGCATTAACAGTCTCTATTCACGTTGTTTGTTAACACTTCTTCTTTGTTGAAAGAATGAAAAAGAAAGTGAAAAGAAAAGAAAAGGAAATCCAGAATGTGGTAGGTGAGGAGAGCGATGAAAATGGCGATGTGAAAGCCAAATAGAAGAGTGGTTGAAAAACGAATAGAAAAGAAGATGAAACAAAGTTGAACTAAGAAGGCGGTGAAAACATCGATAGAGAAATGATAAAAGAATTTTGAAAACGATCTCTAAAACAAGATAAAAGAAAACTCATGGCTACTAACTACTAAATGTTCCACTAACCATGCTAACCTCTTCATGATAGTTGCCTCACATTTTGATCCTCGGCCATCACAATCCTTGGCTTCAAGAGACGATACAAAGCATGGCTCATGGATGGTTCATCACAATCAAAACATGCATCTAGATCAAGCTAATACAAGCATCAACTCACCAACATTAAAAGAAAGCATGAAATAAAAGAGAGTTAGCTTGGTTAGCAAGTTAGCAAGTTAGATGTTAGAACCCATCATCTTTGGCCATCAATGGCTCTTGCAAAAGAACAAGGCCTTAATAGAGGCTACCCAATTCATGTGGATTATCAAGTAATTGGTTAGATGGTTAGTGGTTAGTAGTTAGATTGCCATGAGAATAAAAGTTAGCAAGAAATCATGTAGAAGATGAAGGAGATTACAATGGAAGAGAAAGGAGGCACCTTTACATAGACTGTCACTATCTATTACGTCAATCCCTCTCTATCTCTCTCTCTCTCTATGAATCACTCAGCCCTACTACAATGATCTAAAAAGAAATGAAAATACAAGAGAAATGAAGATCACCTACCTACACTACTCCTAAAATCTGCACCTACTCCTAAAAAATGAAGACTGCTCGCGCTCTGGTCGAATACAGGGCTATTTATAGGCCTCAGAAGCCTCTGAAAGACGAGACGGGGCCACGCGTCGAAAATCGACGCGTGGCTCCACTGCTTGCCGCGGAAACGCGGCTATTGCCGCGTTTCCGCGGCATTACCAGGGAGATAGCTCCCTGGTTTTCGTCAGAACATTCCTCTGGCCTCGTGGATTGTCAGGGTATATTCGGTTTCTGATAATTTCGTCCGTATATTCGTCTGACATGCGCAGGAGTCTAGGTTCAATGAATCTTCTAGATAATCCTTGGCTTGGCCTCCAAGTAATGCGGAATTAATTACCATAAAAGAGATTTAATTAGGCTCTTATTACCCCTTTACCCTTGAACTTTGGATCTACCTGTAATAAAGACCAAAACACGGTTTAAACCGACAATTTATTCATAAATCGGTGGGAAATGCGATATAATAATGCATAATCGTAGACTAATCACACCCCCACACTTATCTTTTGCTCGTCCCGAGCAAAACAAGAAAAGAAAACTATACTACAAATGTTATTACACCACTTTCGCAGGTGACGCGATTGCACTGAGCATGTGCAACAAGCCGTTAAACCTCTAGGTTACCCTAGAGGAGGAGTGTTGTCTCCTGAGGGTTTTCAGCGGATTGCACCCACAAAATCCATAAAGAAAGAAGACAAATGTTAGTATTTTGAAAACGCATTTTGAAAGAGAGACAAGTTTATGAAATATTTTTGCAAAAATATAAGTGATCTAAGGTCATAAGTCCACCACAAATCATTCTTCCTAAACTTAGTCTCTATGCAAGATCTTGTCTTCAATTAAAGTAAGAATTCAAAATTGGATTGAATATTTATCTTTCATAAAACCTAGATAATATGCACATTGTGATAGTGAAGATTTCTGGGATTTCAACTCTAACCATCAAGCCATTTATTTATATATTTATTTTCTTTTTCTTTTTCTTCTTCTTATTTTTTTCTTCCCTTAGTTTTCTTAGGCTTTCTAGTTCACCCATGTAGCGAGCCTATAACCGATGACTCCCAAACCAGACGGTTTTAGGGCACCAGATGAGAAAACATCCCTAGGGTTTAAGGACTCAAGTAAACAAGGCCACAAAACTAAGGGGGATTATTTGCTTCTTTTGACCACCGTTAGGCGTGAATAATCATGCTTCTTGAGGCATAGTTATCCAGCTTAATAAGTGATGTTTTATTCATATATATATATTTTTTTTTATTTGCTTTATGGCATGTTAGGTCTTTGTTTCCATCCCAAAAATGTGTAAGTGTGAAGTGTATATTATCTAAGGCAAGAATTCAAGATAAAAATTATCTCCAATTTATCTTACTTAGCCTATAATTTTAAACAAGATCCATTATTTTGACTAGGTTAAGATGTCATAATTAAGGCTTTCTTAATTTCTAAGATCATCTTAATTTTCTTAAAAATAGATCAAAACTTTGTCTCTTATTTCAAAAAGTTTTTAAAGAAAGAGAAAATTCCTATACAAAAGGGAAGATTTCTAAAAGTATCCTACAAAGAAGTGTAAAAGAAAGAAAATTTAAAAACTCTATGTTAGTAAACCCTCCCCCACACTTATCTCATGCATTGTCCTCAATGCATCGTGATATATGTATGCATGAAACAAATAGAGGGAAGGAAAAATCACCTCAAGGTGGTGGTTCCGGTGGTGCTCGGATTGGTCCACGAAATGCAGCCCAATCATTCTTGCGTGGAGTCGGAGGAACCCACCAGAAACCTCCATGATACAACCCACTAGAAAGATGTATATATGCATGATTTTATTAGGAATTTTACCCCATCTAATTTCCAAATTTTCAAAATAATTTCGGAGTGAAATTTATCAACACCTTGTCTCAGAATGGAATGATTGATTTGGACTCAGGAAATATAGGAACTAATATTGACTCAGAAAAATGACTCAAGTCAAGTAAAGGTTCGGGAGTCGATATCGGTTCAGGAAGTGGGTCCAAATCAAGAAGTTGAAACTCAAGTCCACAATTTCCCATGATGGAATGTGACTTTCTAAGAGTGGTGATTCAAATTCAGGAATGACAGGTATGGGAATCAAAATTGACTCTAAAATGTTACTCAAATTGGGTAATGTAACAGGAGTCAATAATGATTCAGGAATTTGAACTGGATTACAAATTTGAGGATCAAAGTCACATTCCTCATTGAGTTCAATTCCACAAAAATGAGAACTTGCCAATTTATCAATGGGACTCTCAAAAGTATGAAATTGGTCAAGTTCAATATGATCATCATGAATGATTGGTGATTCAATTTCACAATGGATTGGCACTGGATCCAATACTGACTCAGGAAAAGGATTGAAATCAGGTGAAGACACCGGAGTAATAATTGAATCAGGAAGTAGAATTGAATTACTAATTTGTGGTTCATGATCATATTCATGCTCAAGTTCAATTTCAGGAAATGGATAACTTGCCAAAATGTCAATGGGATTTAAAGTTTGGACGAGTTCAGATGGGTGTGCTGAAATTGAATCTTGATTTCCAAAACAACAAGAGTCTTGGGTCATATCAATAGAGTTTGGCATAGCTGATTGGTCAAAGGTTGATAAGATAGAGTTTCCTCATTCCTATAAATGTTAACCAATTGACTTAATTGTGTTTCCACCCTATTGACAGACTCGGCAGATGATTTTTAGAATTGTAATATAGACTCCTGCAAGGTTTCCATACTCTTTTCTAGATATGATGTATCTCCAAGTGGTTGCTCTAGAATGAGAGTATAAGAATCTTGGTTTTGGAAATTTTGTGAATAATGTGAGTCAAAAATGTGTTGAGAGTGAAACTGGGACTCACACAAGAGTTCTTTGCTCGTTTCCGGGGCATACAATTGTTCATTATGAGGAGGTGAAACAGAGTAAGACTCTTGAAGATGTTTTAGAGAAGCCAATGTTTTGTGAAATTGTTGCTCGGCCTCTTGTAGATTGGCTTCTACTCTCTTTACGAACTCAGATTTTTCTTCAATGGGAGGTTCAGAAAAAGGAGTATAGGAAGCGAAATTGGGGAATGAACATTGTGTAAATTGTGGACAAGGTGGATATTGGGACAAGGAGGTTGAAAATTAAACTCGGGGGAATTGAATCCCCATTGACTCTGTGACGAGTTGAAATATTTTGGAAATTATAGTCATAAGAATGTGGGTATGGGTTGTATTGATTCGGATAAGGCCAACCCGGTGTATTTGGTTGGTGCATATTGTAAAATGCCGGGTTAGAATTATCCGAATCAAATGGGGTTGGTGTGAAATATGGATTCATATTCGGATTGAAAGAATTTTATTATTGAATGCCATTTCACAAACAATCACAAACAAAAAGGAAAAATCAAACAACAAACAAAAAGAAAAGAAAGAATCAAAACCAAGCCTATAGTAGGGTTGACCTAAACCTAGATGTCCCTAGGGGCCAACGTCTATTCAAATTTTATTAGGGCTTAGGTTGTGTGAGTGGGGAGATGATTTTTGGGCTAAGGAAGGGTAAGTAAATCCCCACCTTATCTTGTTTGGAGTTTGCCCTTAAGTTCAATTCGTGCAAGTGTGCAATATAGACAAGAATATAACACAAAGCGATAAATCACCCACGTGTTTGTCCTATGCTATATGCAATGCCATATGTACATTTCCATTCAGATCACAACAACAGAACAAAATACAGTATATTGGAATTGAATTGACACGTGCCTAAATGTAAATGTCTAAACCGTTTTAAACGCGTCCAATTACCGTATTTTAGTTCTTTTATTTATTGTGGTGTGTAGGCAATCAAAGCAAGAAAGATAGCAGTACAAATCTACTAGCTATTACAATTCACACATCCCAGCACAACAACATATACAATGTTCACAAATTGGCCGCGTTTTCGCGGCAAATGTCGCGTTTGCGCGGCAGTTCTTCAAAATCTGGGGCCCTGCTTTCAAGAGCAGGGAGATGCAAAGCTAGTTTATGTACTATAATATTAAGCACCTGTAAAGCTTGTCCTGCACACCAAAACAGAGAAGACAATGTTAACAAAAACGTGAAAACGAAACCATTCCCTTCCCGGCAACGGCGCCAAAATTTTGATCGGGGCGGAACTAGCACTCAAAAATGTGTATTCTGAAATTGATGTAAAAGCTCGAATGTGCTAATGTACCCTCGATACTTCCGTTACAGCATTGGCTTTAACGGGTCGAATCCACATGGAAGGGAGGCGATAGAAGCATTAACAGTCTCTATTCACGTTGTTTGTTAACACTTCTTCTTTGTTTGAAAGAATGAAAAAGAAAGTGAAAAGAAAAGAAAAGAAAATTCAGAATGTGGTAGGTGAGGAGAGCGATGAAAATGACGATGTGAAAACCAAATAGAAGAGTGGTTTGGAAAACGAATAGAAAAGAAGATGAAACAAAGTTGAACTAAGAAGGCGGTGAAAACATCGATAGAGAAATGATAAAAGAATTTGAAAATGATCTCTAAAACAAGATAAAAGAAAACTCATGGCTACTAACTACTAAATGCTCCACTAACCATGCTAACCTCTTCATGATAGTTGCCTCACATTTTGATCCTCGGCCATCACAATCCTTGGCTTCAAGAGACGATACAAAGCATGGCTCATGGATGGTTCATCACAATCAAAACATGCATCTAGATCAAGCTAATACAAGCATCAACTCACCAACATTAAAAGAAAGCATGAAATAAAAGAGAGTTAGCTTGGTTAGCAAGTTAGCAAGTTAGATGTTAGAACCAATCATCTTTGGCCATCAATGGCTCTTGCAAGAACAAGGCCTTAATAGAGGCTACCCAATTCATGTGGATTATCAAGTAATTGGTTAGATGGTTAGTGGTTAGTAGTTAGATTGCCATGAGAATAAAAGTTAGCAAGAAATCATGTAGAAGATGAAGGAGATTACAATAGAAGAGAAAGGAGGCACCTTTACATAGACTGTCACTATCTATTACGTCAATCCCTCTCTATCTCTCTCTCTATGAATCACTCAACCCTACTACAATGATCTAAAAAGAAATAAAAATACAAGAGAAATGAAGATCACCTACCTACACTACTCCTAAAATCTGCACCTACTCCTAAAAAAACGAAGACTGCTCGCGCTCTGGTCGAATACAGGGCTATTTATAGGCCTCAGAAGCCTCTGGAAGACGAGACGGGGCCACGCGTCGAAAATTGACGCGTGGCTCCACTGCCTTGCCGCGGAAACGCGGCTATTGCCGCGTTTCCGCGGCATACCAGGGAGATAGCTCCCTGGTTTTTGTCAGAACATTCCTCTGGCCTCGTGGATTGTCAGGGTATATTCGGTTTCTGGTAATTCATCCGCATATTCGTCTGACATGCGCAGGAGTCTAGGTTCAATGAATCTTCTAGATAATCCTTGGCTTGGCCTCCAAGTAATGCGGAATTAATTACCATAAAAGAGATTTAATTAGGCTCTTATTACCCCTTTGCCCTTGAACTTTGGATCTACCTGCAATAAAGACCAAAACACGGTTAGACCGACAATTTATTCATAAATCGGTGGGAAATGCGATATAATAATGCATAATCGTAAACTAATCACCTTCCAGCTCCCAAATATTCCCAAATATTTGCTAGTATCCCTGAAGAATATGCACACTTCTCTAAAATGGTTAAAATGAATAATACTACTATAGTGATCAGATTTTGATTCTTATCAATATCGTGACACGTGTCCCACCGCATCAGGAGCATCTCAAGTGAACAACAAACTCATCATATCAGCTGGCTCATTGCGGGTCCAAAGAGAAAGCATCGGGCCTTGCCCTGATTCCACACTCGACCCGAGGTCCCTCTCTGACATCTGCAACTACCGGGTCTCTCTCTCCGAGTCCACACTCGATCCGAGGTCCCTCTCCGAGTCCACACTCGAGCCGAGGTCTCTCTCTGACATCCGCAACTGCTAGGTCTCTCTCCGAGTCCACACTCGACCTGAGGTCTCTCTACGAGTCCATGACTGCCAGGTCCCTCTCTAGTCCAGCCAAACGGGATCATTCACCAGGATATTCAAGTCGGGCGGAACCATTCCACTAGTCGGAGGTCCTGACCCCCACAACAAAAGCCCTCCACGAAGACTCACACCTCCGCGCTGTATACAACTCAACGACATGATTTTCCGATTTACGGAGTTAGTTACGCTGTTAGATTATCCCCCACGTTCTAAATATTTCAGCACCCCTATTTCAGTAGGGCAGTTATGAATAGTGGAGAATATCTCTGCATATCAATCCCAACAATCAGGCACTGTAATCTGAGCAGTTACGAGGAAATCACAACGTGCAAATCATGTAGTTATGGAGATCCAAAATATCCGCGCCATCAATCACAATGCCACAGGGTATTTATGCACCTGGATGTCTATCAAAGAAAAAGGGGGATGGGACCCTAGAGAATGAAAACTGGGAATTGAGTTTTGAGAACTCCTTATAATCTCTCTGATTTAGTGGAATCTCGTTCTTTGCTCCGTGATTTTCCCTCCTTAAGTTTTTTCACGTAATTCTCGGGTGTTTGCATTTGATTTACATTCTCATTTAAAATTTGAGTGTAAATAAATTCTCCCGAGGAATTTACCTTTACATTTGGTGCTTTAATTAAGATCTAAGTCCCAATACTCAGATTTCTCTCCTACCAAACCCATCTTCAAAAAGTTTCTCCAACAAGCCATGGCCCCGAAGAAGCAGCCGACTACCGGCAAGGGACCACCTCCAAAGTTAAATCTGTTGCCACCGTTGGGGGCATTGTTTCCCCGAGCCATCTCAACCTCAGCCCCATCATGAAAGAGACGATCTCTACACCTTCGCATGGGGCAGCCAGAGACATCCACCTGTCATCAACTTACAAAGCTCAACTCCTCTAAATATTCGCTGACATGAAGGAGGAGATGGCAAAGCAGCAAGATCTGTTCGACCGCGAGCAAAGCGATTGAAATAGGATCGAAAGAACATGGCCCATGAGTAGGAGATGAAGTGCTTAAACAACCAACTCCTCGCTCAGATCACGGCCCTTCAGAGCACCCGAGGATCACCTCGATCTTCAGAGAGGCCCACTAATGAGGGTGCTATAAGTGGCGAGCAGTCTCAAAGCCGGAGGCATCACAGAGTAGCCTCTCCACTCCATCGGAGCAATCCGATGACGGGTCAAGTCCGCCTCATCTCGATACGAAGGATCATGATCATTCTCGGAGGAAGAACGAGGATTTCATCCACGTCCAAGATCTCCACAAGCTTGTACAAAAGCGAGTCGAAGAGGCAAGGATGCCACATCATGGCAGACTCAGAGCCATCGCCCCTGATGCATCCAACTCCCTTTTCTCCGAGAGCAGACTGGAATATGAATTTTTTGAGAAGTTCATGATTTCAATCTTTGATTGCTACTCCTGTCAGAGTGATCCGATCCGGCACCTTCGCCAGTATTAAGATAAGATAGTAATCCATTCCAAAAATGACTCCATCTTGTGCCGGATCTTCCCCTTCATCTTGAAGGGAGTAGCCTCCGACTAGTTCTACTCCCTTCCGCCATGCTCAATCCATAATTTTAAGGATCTCACCAAGTTGTTCCTCGCCCAATACTCTTCCTGCCATGTATTCAAGCAAAACAATCATCACCTCCTCTCCGTTAAAATGAGGCCCACTGACGGCTTCAAGGCGTACATTGGTTCTTTCAAAATCAGCTAGCCAAAGTATACAACCGCAGCTAAGACACTGCTCTCGCATTCATCAACGACTATGGGTCACCCATTCGCTGTGCAAGCTTTGGTGAAGTACAGTATCACCCATTAGAGCGAGGTCCTGTACCGAGCCCAACCATATATCCAGTTGAAGGAAGCAATGAAAAGCTTCGCCAACCTGTCTTTCAACCGCGGCGATGATAGAACAAACTGAAGCCGCAACATGGAGACCCCTTTGTCGACATCCAGGGACGCGGATAGGGCATTTTCAAGAAGAAACTATTCCCGCACCCTCATCAGAGCCCACTCCGAGCCTACCGGGTGGACGACAACTTCACCCCACTGCAGCTCCCAATCCAAGACGTCTTAGAAGCCATCAAAGGTCAAGCCTAAGTAAAGTGTCCGAAAGCAAAATCACATGACCCTGCTCGTCTCGAAGCAAAGGACTGCTGCTCCTTCCATCACAACAAAGGGCATCAGACTTCTCAATACCGGTCCTTCTACAAGTACCTTGAGGATCTTGTCCAGTAGGACTATCTCCGAGAGTACATCCTCACACCCGAAACCTTCTCTGAGACAAAAAGTATAACACCCCGTTCTCAAAATACGTACTTAGATACGTATTTAGGTTTTTCGATCGAATTTTTTGATTTACTTTTTATATTTATTTTTGTTTTATGATTATTTATGTGATTGTTTTGTATTGAATCTGAATTCGTGGACTCGGAGTTAGCCCTACTCTGAACTGGGGACCCAACCCATACGTAAACAACGCAAATCTGGGGGAAAGGGAAACAAAAAAAATGTAAAAAAAGAATTGATATTTCTCTCTTTAAGCTGACCTCTCTCACTCGACGCATCAACGATGTAAGGCTCAGCCGTCCTCTCGCTATAATCTTGCTCCCATTTCTGCCTCCTCTCCTTTATATCGTTCTCTCTCTCTCTCTCTCACTCTCTCACTCTCTCTCTCTCCCCCCCTCTCTCTCTTCTTCTTCTTCTTCTCCTTTTTGTCGGTAGAAGATAATCTAGGCTCATGAGTTCGCAGGCGCGCACAAACTCCTCTCTGCTCCGACCTGCTTACTTCTCTCTAGCCTCCCTAGTTCTGATCTCTACCCAAGTTAGGGCGTTATTTCCCCAAACTCGTATCGACCTCGTGTAGTTAGTATCAGCCGATATGACTGAATACGATGCCGATTCTATTAGTATTGGCGATTCTATACCTAGATGGGCTTCTGATTCCATATTGGTGCTTGATTCTGAAATGATATTGCCGTTTCATTTCGAAATTGGCCAATATTCTGAACCATGATATTTGGAATTTTTTAGATTATTTAGTGGTGGATCTTTCTTTTGGAATACTTGGAGATGGAGTCAAAAAGAAGTTTGGATCAATTAGAATCTCTTTCCACAAATATTTTTGGAATTTCAGTACAGACAAATCTCAAATGAGTACTAACCATGTAGCACTAATACCCTCAGAATTAGGTTAGTAGCAACCCTGAGTAATCATGTTTATTTTGTTTTCTGTTTTGCCCTTCTCTTTCCTATCTTTCTCCTCATCTTCTTCCCTCTTCACTCCTCTCACATGTTTCTCTAAAACTCATCTCTAAAATCAAGTCTAAATCATCTTTTTTTCCCTCCTCTCCTCTCTACCACTACTCCCCTCCCCTCCCCTCCCCCCCCCACCAAAAAAAAAAAAAAAAAAAAAAAAAAAAAAAAAAAAAAAAAAAAAAAAAATTCCTTCACTCTTTTTAACTACTCTCTTTTAAAACTCATTATTCAAATAAACTCAATCTCCTTCAAATCAAACTCTCTCCCCCCTTGTCAAAATATGGACCCAAACCTAAAACTAATACCCCTCTCTCTTCAAAATTCAAATTCAAACCCAAAAATCTTTGCTTTCTCTTCAAACCTAAAACTTATTTGCTCTCCAAAACTCAAACCCTTGCCAAATCTGTACAAATGTTTCTCTCCAAGTTGCTACTGCTCCAACTTAATGTGATTACTACTACTGTAATTCGCTACCAATTGCAGGGGGAGAGGAAGATGGAAGAATAGATGGGAAGATGGAGGAAGGGGGGGGGGGGGGGGGGGGGGGGGGGATGGAATAAAGGGATAAAATTGAAAATATAAAATAATTTTGATTCCAATTATTAAGTGAGGGATATTTCTACTAATACCTACTTTAGGGATTATTAGTGCGACATGATCAATAGTACATGATCTTTTCTGCAATTTACCCTTACAAATGTCAGATTGCTACATTAGTCTCTCTCACCCAGGCGCACGTGTGCATGCACACGCCCCACTGTCCTACACCCTCTCTCTCTCTCTCTCTCTCTCTCTCTCATTATCTATTACGGCTAACCTGTGACTTTGAACCTTTCCTTCTAAGCTCTCTAATTTTGGCTTATGTGTTGCAATCCTCAGATAATTTTTATTATTACTTACTTGTGGACTTCAAACCTTTCTTTTTAAGCGCTCTTATTTTTAGCTGGTGTTGCAATCCTCAGATATGGGACAAAGCTGGGCAGGAGAGATTCCAGAGTCTTGGTGTGGCTTTCTATTGTGGTGCAGATTGTTGTGTTCTTGTGTATGATGTTAATGTCATGAAGTCATTTGACAACCTGAACAACTGGCGGGAGGAATTTCTAATTCAGGTAAGCTTTTCACTGAGCCTGTATTCTTTTGGCAATATAAAAATTAAAACTGTGAACCTGAATTGTCCATCAACATTGATTCTATCTTGTTCAGCTTGCCCCTCTGCCCCAGAAAACTTTCCATTTGTAGCGTTGGGGAACAAAATAGATGTCGATGGTGGCAGCAGCCGTGTTGTAAGATGGGTTGAAACATCTGAAAGCATATTTCTTGAGTAACATTCTCAGGATGTTGTAATTGTTTCCCTATAAAAACTCCATAAACTTTGGTGGAACCTGTTTCTTTCTTTGAGTCTCTAGGTTTCAGAGAAGAAGGCAAGATCATGGTGTGCTTCAAAGGGAATCCCTTACTTTGAGACTTCTGCCAAAGAAGGCTTTAATGTGGAAGCTGCTTTTCAGTGTATAGCGAAGAATGCCCTCAAGATCGAACCGGGGGAAGAGATGTGAGTACTGCTATGAATTTTTATTAACTTCCTCCAATAAACAACAAAGTGGAAATTTCCCTGGTAGAAGTAGAATAGAATGACATTTTTTTGTGATTGGAATTAAGCAGGTTACATAGGTTCATTAGTTGAGTGCCTGTGATTCATGCGAACAGCTTTTTTTGTGATTTTGACTTAGGGGTTTGGACAGACACCTTTGCTAATGGCGCAGATATCTTCCGGACACAATTGACGTGTCTGGTGGTCGGAAGCCCAGGTCATCATCAGGTTGTGAATGCTAGGACCAGAACCTGCTGGAGTTGGCTTCCACCATTTGTTATCCATCCAGTTAAAAAGTATTCCAGGAAAGCCCATTATTTATTGTGTATATAGAGGGAAAAAATGAGTATGCATTCTGCTTTAAGTTTTTAAAGGATTGCTGCTACATGTTCATGCGTTCTGTGATAAAAGATCTGTGCAAAATTGTGTAATATTGTGATACTTGTTACAGTTTTAGTTTCTGAGTAACTTTCATATCATTTCTTCATATTTGTGTTATTGTTATTGTAATTGACCCTATAGTCCAAAGTTTTAGCTTACACAGTATGTTTCCCTACTATATGGAGAGCTGAGAAGTCATAATAATATCGTACAGGTCCACTTGACTCACGCAGGCAACTTGCATGCTATTTGTACGCAGAAAGCAGTGGCAGTCATCATTTTAAATACTTGAGTTTGTTAGTTTTAACAGCGAGCACAAGAACTAATTTTTTTTGCATTTTAAACGAGAATCTATATAGTCAAAATCATCTCTAGTTGAAGTGAACCGCCAGTTAGTTGCAGCTTCTGCAATCCTTTCTCATGTAATGCTTGCTTGGAGAAGCAAGGAATCATCTTATGATTCAACCACATCCAACAACTTCGCCACTGGTACAAAAGTGGGAGTGAGTTGTTGGCAGTCTCAGCTGTTGGAATATGAAGAATATATATGTGAATCTTTGAATTAAATTATGGCGAGATCCGTTGATCGAATCAATTGGATGATGGTTGGAGCGTGTTCTCCTTCCATTGGGGATGAACGTGGTATATTCACATGTTCAATTCCGACTTCGAATTAATGAGATTATTAAAGTCTAAAGTTTGCCTAATTCAAAGCCAAAATGGGACTAAAGGTAGCTAAAGGCATTTAGTCCCACATTGGCCATGGGATGGAAGTTTGTAGTATTTAAATAGAGAAAAATGGAAATAAAGGGCGTGCCCTTGGGTACTTGGAGTTTTCGCGCGCGATTGGGAGGAAACCATGCGCACGCGCGCGCCGCTGACGGTGGTGGCGGCCGGCTGGTGCCGGTGCCGGGCTCGGGTTTCCTACTCGGTCTGGTTCTTTTTGAATTGGGTATGGGTCACGCGGATCATACCCGCTCCGCCTCCGGATTCGAACCGCCCAGCGCAACGGCTGTCTGTAAACCGTCGCGGCGGTTGGACGGTTGAAACAAACCGTTGCAACGGTTCAGACCGAACCGTTGCAACTGTTGGTTGGGTTCGGACGAAAAAATCCCTCCCAGAGCGCTATAAATAGCGCTCCGTTTTCTCAAATTAAGACACCAAAACAAAATCTGCCTTCTGAGTTCTGAAGGAGATCCTCTCTCTCAGTCTTGAAGTGACTTCCAAACAGGAAGTGGGAAATCTGCAACTTGATTTCCAAAGCAAGTGGGAATTCTGCAACTCAGATTCCAAAAGCAACTTCCAAGAGATTCTGCAAAATTCCTGAGTTCTGAAGAAGATCCTCTCTCTCAGTCTTGAAGTGACTTCCAAACATGAAGTGGGAAATCTGCAACTCGGTTTCCAAAGCAAGTGGGAATTCTGCAACTCAGATTCCAAAAGCAACTTCCAAGAGATTCTGCAAAATTCCTGAGTTCTGAAGGAGATCCTCTCTCTCAGTCTTGAAGTGACTTCCAAACAGGAAGTGAGAAATCTGCAACTCGTTTCCAAAGCAAGTGGAATTCTGAAACTCAGATTCCAAAAGCAACTTCCAAGAGATTCTGCAAAATTCATTCTGAAAGAGGGCTCAAAAAATTCAACAGATTCTTTAATAGAATTGTTGTCTGAATCTGGGACTTCTAAAGAAATATATTTTTCTACCTTCCTTTTTCCTCTACAGTGGGTGCTCCTCCAAAGTAAAGGCAAATATTCTTCCGAAATTTGTGAGATTCTGCAAAATTCATTCTGAAAGAGGGCTCAGAAAATTCAACAGATTCTTTAATAGAATTGTTGTCTGAATCTGGGACTTCCAAAGAAAGATATTTTTCTACCTTCCTCTTTCCTCTACAGTGGGTGCTCCTCCAAAGTAAAGGCAAATATTCTCCCGAAATTTGTCTTAGTCCGCTGCTTCAATAATCCTGTGTTGTATCTTGGGAGACCAGCATCCAGTAACCCATTAGCACCGGTGCGGGGGACATAATTGTCTTAAGGAGATTCGCTTTAAGCGTACCTCACTCCAAGTACTGTATAAGTGAATTAATTTCTTTATACAGGGGTTATACTGATATTCAGTATATTGAGACTGACTTATACCAGTCTAATTGGTGTTTAACCAAGAAGGTAATTGAAAGGTTGTTCTTTAATTAAGGAACATTCTATTGAACGGAAAACCTCCCACCTGATATTAACCGACCTGGACAATTAGATTGGTGATATTTCAGTGATATTGATTAGTTGTCAGATTGAGTATAGGAACTAATAATCTTAAGACAATTATCGTATTGAAGTTTCTTACTTCTATTCTGCTTGAACTTGCAGAAAATGTCTGAGACTAATCAAGATAATTCAAGCAAGGCACCAAACATGCAGCTACAAGGTTTGATGCCTACTCCACTTCCTAACTCGAAGCTGGAGAAGCCAGAAAAATTTGATGGCACAGAATTCAAGAGGTGAAAATAGAAGATTCTCTTCTACTTGACCACTCTGCATCTGGCCAAATTTCTACAAGAAGATCCACCAGAACCCGGAATTGATCGGGACTCAGTCCTTGCAGTCGATGCATGGACTCAAGGTGACTTCCTTTGCTGAAACTATGTTTTAAAGGACTGGATGACTCTCTTTATAATGTCTACAGTCCTATCACAACGGCAAAGAAGTTATGGGCCAGTCTTGATAAGAAATACAAGACTGAGGATGCCGGTACCAAGAAGTTCGTCGTTGGACGATTTCTAGAGTACAAGATGGTGGACAACAAGACTGTAATCAGTCAGGTGTAAGAATTCCAACTTATCTTGCACGAGATAGAAGCTGAAGGTATGATTCTACCTGAAACCTTTCAGGTTGCTACTATCGTGGAGAAACTCCCACCTGCGTGGAGAGATTTCAAGAACTACCTGAAGCACAAGCGAAAATAGCTGAAGTTGGAAGATCTCATTGTGAGGCTTCGAATTGAGGACAACCGAAAGTCCGAGAAAAGGAGCAGTAAGAACTCCTATGAAGCAAAGCCAATGTGATCGAAGACTCAAAGGGGAAAGCGTCTACTTCCAAAGGCTTAAAGCGGAAGAAGACTTCCCAGGGGTACAAAGGTAAGGTCCAAGAAGGCAAGAACATGCGCTTCAAGGGAACCTGCTACATCTGCAACAAAGAAGGGCATAAGGCGAATGAATGTCGCAACCGTCTCAAAAAGAACAAGAAGAACCATCCACAGGCAAACTTGACCGACCATGCGTCACCAAGCCTTTCAACTGTGGTGTCAGAAGTGAATCTGACAACCAACAATAAGGATTGGTGGGTAGACACTAGGGCTACTCGGCACATCTGCTCTGAGAATTTATTATTCTCTGAATATCAAAAACTAGAACAAGATGAGCAACTATTCATGGGAAACTCAGCCGTCTCCAAGGTTGAAGGAAAAGATAAGGTCATTCTGAAGTGAACATCTGGAAAAGAGCTTACTTTAAACGATGTGCTACATGTTCCAGATATCCGCAAGAATCTGATCTCTGAATCAATACTTAGTAAGAAAGGATTTAGAATGGTTTTTGAATCAGATAAATTTGTACTTACTAAGGGTGGGATGTATGTGGGAAAGGGTTATCTTGTTGATGGACTTTTTAAAGCCAATGTTGCAGTGGTAGATAAAAAGTCTGTGTATTTGTACCCAAAGCTTATAAATAAAGGAAAAACTTCTGTTTATTTGCTTGAGTCTCCTACTTTATGGCATGCTAGATTAGGGCATGTAAATTACAAGTCTTTAAAGAACTTGTCTAATCTAGGATATATTCCTAAACTCAACTTGGAAGAAATTCGCAAGTGTGAGGTTTGTGTTGAGGCCAAGTTAGCGAAAAATTCATTTCACTCAATTGATCGAAATATAGAACCTTTAGGGTTAATTCATAGCGATCTGTGTGACTTGAAGTTTATACCAACTAGAGACGGTAAAAAGTATTTTATTACTTTTATTGATGACTGTACAAGATACTATTATGTGTATCTTTTAAATAGTAAGGATGAGGCAATGAATATGTTTATAACATATAAAGCCGAAGTTGAGAATCAACTCAACAAGATATCAAGATTCTAAAATCCGATAGAGGCGGAGAATATGAATCAAATGATTTTAGTGAGTTATGTGCTAAATTTGATATAATCTATCAAACAACAGCACCATATACTCCTCAGTAAAATGGAATTGCTGAACGGAAGAACAGAACTTTGAAGGAGATGGTCAAGTTCATGCTCGTAAGTTCTGGAGCTCCGCAGAACTTGTGGGGGGAAGCTCTGTTAACTGCAAATTATATTCTAAATAGAATACCCCACAAGAAACTTGGTCTTATACCATTTGAGTTATGGCATGGAAGGACACCTTCCTACCATTACCTCAAAATGTGGCGGTGCCTTGCAAAGGTACTAGCACCATTACCTAAAAAGACTAAGTTGGGAGGAAAAAACTATGGACTGCATATTCATAGGCTATGCCTTGAATAGTAGTGCCTACAGATTTCTGGTTCATAAATCAGAAATACCAGATATTCATGTAAACATGATTATCGAATCTAGAGATGCTGTGTTTTTTGAAGATATTTTTTCATATAAACGAAAAAAAAAGACTTCTGGGAAAAGAACACATGAGATGGCATTCAGGGACGAAAGCCCCAAGGAACGATTGTCAATGAGAAAATTGAACTAAGAAGAAGTCAGAGATCAAGAATCTCAAAATCTTTTGGTCCAGATTTTATAGCATACGCTATTGAAAGTGAGCCTCAAACATTTAAAGAGGCTATGTCAACCCCAGAAGCACAATTGTGGAAAGAAGTTATAAATAGCGAAATAGAATCCATACTAAGTAATCATACTTGGGAATTGGCAAACTTGCCTCCTGGCAGTAAACCAATTGGGTGTAAGTGGATTTTCAAAAGAAAATTAAAACCCGATGGATCTATCGATAAGTACAAGGCTAGATTAGTAGCCAAGGGTTATCGACAAAAAGAAGGACTTGACTACTTCGATACTTATCACCAGTAACAAGAATAACCTCCATTCGGATGTTGATTGCAATTGCAGTATTGCATAACTTAGATATCCATCAAATGGATGTCAAGACTGCATTCTTAAATGGTGAATTAAATGAAGAAATATATATGGAGCAACCTGAAGGATTTATAGTCAAGGGCCAAGAACACAGTGTGTAAATTGGTAAAATCCTTATACGGTCTAAAACAGGCTCCAAAATAATGGCATGAGAAATTTGATAGTGTCATGATCAAAGATGGATTCACTATCAATGAATGCGATAAGTGTGTTTACACTAAAACTGTTAGAAATGCATGTATCATTGTTTGTCTTTATGTAGACGACATGTTGATACTTGGGACTAATATTAAAATTATTAAGTCCACCAAAAGAATGTTATCCAACAGTTTTGACATGAAGGATCTGGGGGTTCTGATGTAATTTTAGGAATTAAAATCACCAGAACACCAGATGGAATCAGTCTATCTCAATCTCACAACGTGGAGAAGATGATAGAAAGATTCAAGGAACATGGGATAAAAGAGAATACAAATCCTTTTCTCCCACACATCCACCTTCATAAGAATACAAGAACTGAAATAGCCAGTTGGAGTATTCTCAGATTATCGGAAGTCTAATATATTTGATAAATTGCACTAGACCCGATATTGCTTACGCTGTAAGCAAGTTAAGCAGATACACTAGTAACCCTAGTGATGAACATTGTACTGCTCTACTACGAGTATTGGGTTACGTATCACATACCAAGGAATATGCCTTGAGATATGGACAGTATCCACCTGTACTTGAAGGATACAATGATGCTAATTGGATTGCAGATTCTGAGGAATCAAAATCAACTAGCAGATACATATTTACTCTAGGAGGAGGAGCGGTATCTTGAAAATCTTTCAAACAAACATGTATTGCCCGTTCCACTATGAAATCGGAATTCATAGCCTTAGATAAGGCCGGAGGAAGAAGCAGAATGCTTTGACAATTTTAGAAGATATACCATTATGGCAAAAGCCAGTGCCTGCTATATGCATACACTGCGATAATCAAGCACCAATATCTAGGGCACAAAATGTTATATACAACGGTAAGTCTAGACATATTCGTCGTAGACATAATACTGTGAAGCAGTTGCTCTCAAATGGAATTATCTCTATTGACTTTGTCTTGTCAAAAGATAATTTAGCAGATCCGCTTACTAAAGGTTTAAGTGGAGAGCGAATAAACTGCGCATCGAGGGGAATGAGTTTAAAAGCCTAACCTTACCGAGTCAGCTTAATGAAAACCTCACTTAGCGACTGGAGATCCCACAGACTAAGTTCAAGAGGAAAAACTAGTAATGATTGACTCAGCAAGTAAGCACTTGGGAGCTTAATTCCAATCCATTCCTAAGGTGCACATAAGTGAAATCACCTAGAAGGGGGGTGAATAGGTGATAAGGCTAATCTAATGAACTAAATGCGAAAATTAAAACTAAATTGCAACAACACTTAGTGCAACCAACGAGTGTAGCCGAATTCCCCGTGAAGGGCTCTGGACTAACTCCTCTTGATTCCTCTGAATAAGAGTTGAGGCGCTATATGAAGCTCTCGTGGTTAGGCACAAGTGAGGCACACAAGCAAACACAACCAAGCATATAAGAATAGGCAATATGAATCACAACACAAGCATATAAGATATGAATGATATGAATGATGCACAACACAAATAAAAGAGAGAGGGTTGAGAGTCAATTGATCAAACGCAAACAAGAAGATGTGTTTCGAGGTTCGAGCACCGAGCTCTACGTCCTCGCCTTCACCGAGAAGGATTTTCAACCCACTAGGAGTACCAAACTCCTCTCTCAACCAATACAACCTCCACCGAGGCAATACAAATGGTCTACCGAAGACCGGAGTACCGAACTCCACCAATACAACCAAATTCACCTCACCGAGAGGGATACAAGCACAATCCACCTCTACCGAAGAGGGATACAAATACCAACCAGCTCCACCTCACCAAGAGGGAGTAAACCACAACCTCAACCTCTACCAAAGAGGGAGCAACAACAACCCAAATCCACCTCTACCAAAGAGGGATATCCAAATAAAAAGGGTTACAACAAAGTGGTATATCTCAACCACAAACCAAAACCTTTTTCCCACAAATGAATGATCCTAAATAGATAGGATATGAGATATAGCTCAAGTGTGAAAAACCCAGAGTTTGGAAAACAAAAACTCAAAGAAAAATACTTGGAAAAACTCTTTGAAGATGATGGAAATGAAGAACAAACACAAATCTCCCAAATTTCTATTTTCTTTGATTTTCCAAAAACCCTAAAAACCAATAAGATGAATCTTTTGAAGCACTAAAATACTTTAGAAAACTTGCTGGAAAACACAAGAGAGTAGGAATTTTTCTTGTTAAAAATCTTAACCAAAATCCCAAAGAAATGGGCTATACTAGCCATTAGGCTGACTTTTCAGCCTAGGCGGCTGGCGATCGACCGCCCGGTCGACCGCCAACGGTCAAAAATATGACCGTTGGAAGCCAGCGGTCGACCGGCCGGCCGACCGAAAAAATCCAGAGAGCAAAGCTCTCTGGCCGGTCGACCGCACGGTCGACCGCCCAAGTTCCTGGCCAACGTGCACAGGTGTGTGCACATCAGTCGACTGACTCTGGGTCCGGTCGACCGCCAGAGCCTGGCAGACAGGATTCTGGGTCAGAAATCTGGGTTTAAAAATATTCTAAAAATTCCCCTAAATTACTTAAAAATTCACAAAAAATAGTTTTATCATTTTACATTTATATACAAATATGTGATAAAAATTTCAACACAAATATCAAACATTTTGAACCATTTTTGTGTTATGGAAAAATTACCGAAAACCAAAAACTGTATTTTTTCAAACTTTGATTTTTCAAATAAACTTTGTCCAAAACATATCCAAATACAAAAACATGATACTTAATTATTTTAAAACATGTTGCATATGGACATAGGTCCAATATACATGAAACATATACATATCATTGTTTTTGTCTTTTATTTCCAAAAATATGTTTTGTTAAAAACACAAAACACCAAACCTCATGAATAAGCATCTCAACATAAGTTTGTCTAGGAAATTAAGCTTACATGTATATAGAATATATATCTAATATACACTTAAACAAAGTAAACTTGTATTGATACTATCTATTCATGAAAATCGATATCGGTTAAACCAAAAACTGAAAAACCAATATCCAAAACATGAAACGTATGTGTATTGTGAACTTGAGCATATCACACTATCTAATCTTTACACATGGATCTAAAACACAAACTAAACTAGGATACCTAAGTCTTCTTGACGATCTCCATCTTCAAGTCGACTCGATCCAAACCGTGATCCACCGAGTTAGACTCCAACGAGTGCTATGAATGATCTTGTTGCTCGGGCTCTTGAATCACCATGTGAAAAACTTCAAAACTCCTTTATTGAAGCTAATCACTAACTAATATCTTGATTAATGATCTGAAACTAAACATCACAAGATTATTAGTAAACATAACTACATGAGTTAATCATCATCAAAACTAGAGTGGAAGGCCTCTGGGCCAACAATCTCCCCTTTTTGATGATGACAAAACTCATGGAGTTATATATGCATGGATTAAAGTTAAGCTTCAAAGAAGCTCCCCCTTAACTCATGCATAGAAAATAAGCAATAAGATATGGCAATGAAGCACATGCATAAATAAACATGTATGCAAATATAAGGAGATAAACATGCCAATCAAACATAAAATTCATAAATTCTTTTTCTCCTATTTGTAAAACAAAACATATAAATCCTGAAAACATGCATATATACCAAATACTTCTCTCCCCTTTTATCAATCATCAACAAAGGGGTTAAAGTAAAAACAAAACAATGTTCTCCCCTTTTTGCCCGAAACAAAGAATCAATAAAGGGGTGACATCAAACAAATCAATAATAAGAATATATGCGATATACATTCATGAAGAGGAAGACGCTAAGTTAACTTCCCTACATATATGCATTACATGAAGAAAGGATGACAAGCCTTAATTCACATAACACAAAATATGCAATGCATAAGAAGAGATGTGAAGCTCCCCCTACACACGTGTATCGCATAAAGAAGAGTTGTCAAGCTCCTCAATATAAGATACACTCAACATGAATCTATATGTAGAAGAGATGTTAAGCTCCCCTTGCATATAGGCAATCATATCAAAATACTTTTAACATTCTTATTAAAACACAATTTTGAATTTTCTCAATAAAACAAATTTTGAGATATCTTAGTAAATCAAATTTTAAAACACCAATATAAATCTTCATGGATACCAATTGAAAGAAATAGATCAATAGATACCAATTGAAAGTAAACAAAATCTTGATACCAATTGTGAATATTTGTCATTTAGAACATATGATACCAAAATAAAATCAATTTTCAACATAAAGTGTGGGAGTAGAAATCAATGGTAAACAAAATACCAATTGAAAAATAAAAATACGAATTTTCTCTCCCTTTATGAAATACCAAATAAAACGGTGCATAAGCTTGTATTGAATACCAATTGAAAACTAGTCAATTGAAACATAATAGTCATTTAAAAATTAAGCTTAGCATATTCAACATTTGTGCTCAACAATATAGGGATATAGTAAGCACAAATAAAACATGTATAGCTTTATGAAAAAATGAGTACCAATCAAAATAGATGATACCAAATGAAAGCATACATACACAAAAACAATATATGAGTATACAAAAATGTCAATATTGATACCAATTGGAAAGATCCAATGATACCAATTGAAACAACAATAATATCAAGTGTATACCTCATATCATCTACTACCCATTTCATGCTCAAATTTAAAATGATTTTCACTATAAAGCATACAAGGCATGGACTCCCATCCAACCGCCCGTTAAAGGTAGGGGTTTTCAAAAATGGGTTTGAAAATATTGTATGAAAACTCTATCATGACGAAGAATACGAACTAGTTAAATGGAAAAACTTGTAAACTAGTACGAAATCCTTCAAGTAAGGAATAAAAACAAAAATATTTTTCATGAAACATGAAATTCACATGATAGCCAACACTCAAGGTCAATGAAGCATAAATATGACTCATGAAAACAAAACATGAGTAAACAATAAAGGTGAGTGTTCAAATAAAATGTGAAGAACATAATCATGAAAGATAGTCAATAAGCTCATGTGAAATTTCTTTAAACATGAAAACATGAAAAACTAAATTTTCATTAGAAACAATTTATACTTCAAGGTATATGTATGTTTTGACAAAACAAGAAGTATACATACATATCCTTAAACACAATTTGAGTCCATAATAAAGATTTGCAAGAAAAGCAAATGACTCAAGGGGTATACATGTATATCTTAAGGTTTGGCAAAATAAACATATACATGAAGTGAAAACACATGAACATGAAAACGTGGATAAAATAGGAATACAAGTCAAATGCATGAATCATCAAAACTAGACTATACTAGCACATCTAATGGGTACAAATGAGCGTTCAAGTACAAACACATATAAATGATCTATTTGTAGCCCACTATATGTACAAGTATATATATCTTAGTTTTAATGAAAACTAACATTTAAACATGTAATCAAATAATGAAGCATAAAACAAGACATAAATCAACATGATAAATATAAATATGATCATTATATAAATCCACATGCTATTAGAGTTATGATATTCATAATAGCTAAACATATGTGAGAACACAAAGAATGATCCATATGAACATGGGTGATCTCAAAAGCTATACATGTATGTCAATGGTCTAATAATTATGGTATTTAACATACTAATCAAAACATAAAGCATCAAAACAAAAATCATAAACATCCATATGATCATTATGTTTATACACATGCATTAGATCTAGGACATACATATTAGTTTAAAACAAAGTGAGAACACAATAATATAAGTCCATATTAAACATGGGTGTCTCAAATAACTAAACATGTATATCACTAATCTAATTAACATGGCATAATCATAATAATCAATAAACATCAAAACATGCTATAAACAATGAACATGGAAAGCATGCAAATATAAACGGGAGTTAGGGATCGATACCAAAACTGATGAGGGTACCTCTCTAGTTCTCCAAACCAAGGTGGTCCTCCCACCAAACTTCCCTTGAAAGTGATGCATCCAAATAGTCCTCATGAAGCTCGGAACGCATCCACCTCAAGGCACCAACGCTCTCACGTCATGCGAGAGCCCACACCTACATCAAATACAATAGGGGTGGTCTTTGGTACCCATATCTTTTTGGGTCCATGGGGGTTAGTTCCTTTCCTAACCCAAACAAACTTAGTTGCTAAATTAACATCATGTATACGATCATAGCAAAATTTAGTAAGGTGACCTTTACGTCCACAATGTGTACAAGTGTACACATGAGCATACATAGTGTGATGGGTGTGTACGTGAGGAGCATGTGTATGCCGTGAAGGGTGTGCATGCAAAGATGAAACTTGTTTCTTTCGAAACAAAGACTCCAAACGTGTATGACTCAAAACACAATGGCTCAAAGTGGAGCCCAAATAATCTACACTCTTCTTAAGCATGGATATATCATTTTCAATTAAAGAAGAAGTGTGGCATGCAATAGGTGAACTAGGTGAAGCTATCCTAGCATGGCAAACATGTGTATCAATATTATTTTGCAAAGATTCATTTTTCTTTAAACAAATTTCTAAATCCTTAGAAGTAGAAGCAATTTTCATTTTTAAAGAATCATTTTCTTTTAAAACAAAATTAACTTTTGAAGATAAGTTTTCATTTTTCTTCAAAATAATTTCACAATCATTTTTGGTTTTCAAAATTTCATTTTCTTTTAGGGTAAGTTCAAGCTTAGATTTCAATGAATCCCTTTCATTAGAAATCTCAACCTTCTCTTGCAAAACCAACTCAAGTTTTGAAAACAAATCCTCTTTTTCTTTATTTAACTTACAAGTTTTCTTTTTCAAAACTTTATACTTTTCAAGGAGGTTCTCACAAACAATAGATAACTCTTCATTTAAAGCATCGGCATCCATACTATCATGATCATCTAATGAAGAGCTAGCACTATCTAGTTGAGTATCTGAATGTACCTCAAGGGAGTCATTCCCTTGGACCATATAGCATCATTGTTCGAATTCGTCTCCACTAGATTCATCCTCCATTATGTTGGGGATTTAAAGCTCGGAGGAAGTCAACTTGTTCCGCACTGCAAAGGCGGAATCATAGTTAGAAACAAGCATAAGATAATCTTTGTTAAGCGTGCTTCTAATAGCCTCAAGGGCAAGAGTATTGGCCCCTATATGATTGCGGTTACCAAGATAGCATTTCTTGGTAGCGGTAAGGAAAACATGCAAGCCTAGGGTTTTCAAATACAAGGACATCCTAAATTTTCACATGTCAATGTTGGAAACATCAAACATGGGAGGTGACAAGCAATCCATGAGTGTGTGCAAACAATATAAATGTACAAATGCAAATGATAGATTAGCAAACCAAGATCTCACTCTTAGGTGGTTAAACCAAATATCAGGAGCGTAGGCTCTGATACAATTTGAAATCACCTAGAGGGGGGTGAATAGGTGATAAGGCTAATCTAATGAACTAAATGCGAAAATTAAAACTAAATTGCAACAACACTTAGTGCAACCAACGAGTGTAGCCGAATTCTCCGTGAAGGGCTCTGGACTAACTCCTCTTGATTCCTTTGAATAAGAGTTGAGGCGCTATATGAAGCTCTCGTGGTTAGGCACAAGTGAGGCACACAAGCAAACACAACCAAGCATATAAGAATAGGCAATATGAATCACAACACAAGCATATAAGATACGAATGATATGAATGATGCACAACACAAATAAAAGAGAGAGGGTTGAGAGTCAATTGATCAAACGCAAACAAGAAGATGTGTTTCGAGGTTCGAGCACCGAGCTCTACGTCCCCGCCTTCACCGAGAAGGATTTTCAACCTACTAGGAGTACCGAACTCCTCTCTCAACCAATACAACCTCCACCAAGGCAATACAAATGGTCTACCGAAGACCGGAGTACCGAACTCCACCAATACAACCAAATCCACCTCACCGAGAGGGATACAAGCACAATCCACCTCTACCGAAGAGGGATACAAATACCAACCAACTCCACCTCACTAAGAGGGAGTAAACCACAACCTCAACCTCTACCAAAGAGGGAGCAACCAACAACCCAAATCCACCTCTACCAAAGAGAGATATCCAAATAAAAAGGGTTACAACAAAGTGGTATATCTCAACCACAAACCAAAACCTTTTTCCCACAAATAAATGATCCTAAATAGATAGGATATGAGATATAACTCAAGTGTGGAAAATCAAGAGTTTGAAAAATAAAAACTCAAAGAAAAATACTTGAGAAAACTCTTTGAAGATGATGGAAATGAAGAACAAACACAAATCTCCCAAATTTCTATTTTCTTTGATTTTTTCAAAAACCCTAAAAACCAATAAGATGAATCTTTTGAAGCACTAAAATACTTTTGAAAACTTGCTAGAAAACACAAGAGAGTAGGAATTTTTCTTATTAAAAATCTTAGCCAAAATCCCAAAGAAATGGGGCTTATATAGCCTCCAACAAAAAACTAGCCGTTAGGCTGACTTTTCAGCCTAGGCGGCTGGCGGTCGACCGCCAACGGTCAAAAATATGACCGTTGGAAGCCAGCGGTCGACCGTCCGGTCGACCGAAAAAAATCCAGAGAGCAAAGCTCTCTGGCCGGTCGACCGCACGGTCGACCGCCAAGTTCCTGGCCAATGTGCACAGGTGTGTGCACGTCGGTCGACTGTCCCGGTCGACCGACTCTGGGTCCGGTCGACCGGTCAGTCAACCGCCAGAGCCTGGCAGACAGGATTCTGGGTCAGAAAACTGGGTTTAAAATATTCTTAAAATTCCCATAAATTACTTAAAAATTCACAAAAATAGTTTTATCATTTTACATTGATATACAAATATGTGATAAAAATTTCAACACAAATATCAAACATTTTGAACCATTTTTGTGTTATGAAAAAATTACCGAAAACCAAAAACTGTATTTTTCCAAATTTTGATTTTTCAAATAAACTTTGTCTAAAACATATCCAAATACAAAAACATGATACTTAATCATTTTAAAACATGTTGCATATGGACATAGGTCCAATATACATGAAACATTTACATATCATTGTTTTTGTCTTTTATTTCCAAAAATATGTTTTGTTAAAAACACAAAACACCAAACCTCATGAATAGGCATCTCAACATAAGTTTGTCTAGGAAATTAAGCTTACATGTATATAGAATATATCTAATATACACTTAAACAAAGTAAACTTGTATTGATACTATCTATTCATGAAAACCGATATCGGTTAAACCAAAAACCGAAAAAACCAATATCCAAAACATGAAACGTGTGTGTATTATGAACTTGAGCATATCACACTATCTAATCTTTACACATGGATCTAAAACACAAACTAAACTAGGATACCTAAGTCTTCTTGACGATCTCCATCTTCAAGTCGACTCAATCCAAACCGTGATCCACCGAGCTAGACTCCAACGAGTGCTATGAATGATCTTATTGCTCGGGCTCTTGAATCACTATGTGAAAAACTTCAAAACTCCTTTGTTGAAGCTAATCACCAACTAATATCTTGATTAATGATCTGAAACTGAACATCACAAGATTATTAGTAAACATAACTACATGAGTTAATCATCATCAAAACTAGAGTGGAAGGCCTCTGGGCCAACAATAAGTGCTTTCTACAAGTGGATTAAGGATAAGCTTAACGCTTTTAATGATGCCTATATCTTATTACTAAACAAGTGGAGTAGAGTAGACTACTCTTAATAGGACGATCACCTATATGAGTATAGAGTTGGGTCGGCTCTTTAGGAATTTCTATGGAGGCTGTTATTCCCTAAAGATACTCTCTGAAACCAAGAATGTCCAGGGCCAAAATGGACACAACCGAGAACCAAAGTTGATTTGGAAAGTCACTGTGTGAAGCTTATTGACTTGGCTTATACTAACGGCTAATAGTTCAAGATCTAGTTCACTGATTAGCCAGTAAGTCCGATAAACCTTTCGCTATGGAAGGTTCAAGACCTAGTTCACCTATCCTGATACAGTTTCTTTTCTAAAGTACCTTTCACAATAGAGTCAGTCTCTTTGTGTGTCAATTCATTGAATCTCCATTCATTGTGCGGGATTGTTGGAATATGAAGAATATATATGTGAATCTTTGAATTGAATTATGGCAAGATCCGTTGATCGAATCAATTGGATGATGGTTGGAGTGTGTTCTCCTTCCATTGGGGACGAACGTGGTATATTCACATGTTCAATTCCGACTTCGAATGAATGAGATATTCAAGTCTAAAGTTTATCTAATTCAAAGCCAAAATGGGACTAAAGGTAGCTAAAGGCATTTAGTCCCACATTGGCCATGGGATGGAAGTTTGTAGTGTTTAAATAGAGAAAAATGGAAACAAAGGGCGTGCCATTTGGGTACTTGGAGTTTTTGCGCGTGATTGGGAGGAAACCATGCGCACGCGCGCGCCGCCGCTGACGGCGGCGGCGGCGGCCGTGCCGGGCTCGGGCTCGGGACCGGGTTCTCTACCCGGTCTGGTTCTTTTTGAATTGGCTCACGCGGATCATACCCGCTCCCCCTCCGGATCCGAACCGCCCAGCGCAACAGCTGTCTGTAAACCGTCGTGACGATTGGACGGTTGAAACGAGCCGTTGCAACGGTTCAGACCGAACCGTTGCAACTGTTGGTTAGGTTCGGACGGAAATACCCTTCCCGGAGCGCTATAAATAGCGCTCCATTTTCTCAAATTAAGACACACTAAAACAAAATCTGCCTTCTGAGTTCTGAAGGAGATCCTCTCTCTCAGTCTTGAAGTGACTTCCAAACAAGAAGTGGGAAATCTACAACTCGGTTTTTAAAGCAAGTGGGAATTCTGCAACTCAGATTCCGAAACAACTTCCAAAAGATTCTGCAAAATTCGTTCTGAAAGAGGGCTCATAAAATTCAACAGATTCTTTAACAGAATTGTTGTCTGAATCTGGGACTTCCAAAGAAAGATATTTTTCTACCTTCCTCTTTCCTCTACAGTGGGTGCTCCTCCAAAGTAAATGCAAATATTCTCCCGAAATTTGTCTTAGTCCCGCTGCTTCAATAATCCTGTGAAGGTACTGGTTAACTATGGTTCAACCGTACGGTGATTTGGTAGTGCTATCCAAATACCGTGAAGGAGTGTTGTATCTTGGGAGACCAGCGTCCAGTAACCCGTTAGCACCGGTGCGGGAGACATAATTGTCTTAAGGAGATTCGCTTTAAGCGTACCTCACTTCAAGTACTGTATAAGTGAATTAATTTCTTTATACAGGGGTTATGCTGATATTCAGTATATTGAGACTGACTTATACCAGTCTAATTAGTGTTTAACCAAGGAAGGTAATTGAAAGGTGGTTATTTAATTAAGGAACGTTCTATTGAACGGAAAACCTCCCACCTGATATTAACTGACCTGGCCAATTAGATCGGTATATTTCAGTGATATTGATTAGTTGTCAGATTGAGTATAGGAACCAACATCAGCTACGGCTTGTGTGTGTGTGTGTGTGTGTGTGTGTGTGTGTGTGTGTGTCTAAATTCGCATAATTTTCAACAATTTCCTTTTCTAAGGGAATGTGTCTGGCAACAAGTTTATACATGCAAGTAATGAGAACAAATTGCAATTACGACACTGCTACACAATTATACAGTGCATGAACGAAAAGATATCAGCAGAGTTGCATCATATAGCAAGTAGTATTGGGAATTCTGTTCGATTATTGCTAAGACTCGATTCATGGGTAGATTATGGATTAGAATTTTAACCCAAGAATGTTGGGGTCAAGTATGGATCAAACAAAACTGCTGCCAACCCCAACCCCTTCTTAAGGTGAATTTATAATGGACAGCGAACAGATTTAGAACTGACAGTCACTCTGACCCGTCTCCGAGCTTAACCTGCCCCAGCTTGTGCATGTTATATTTTGTGTATTGATATTGAATAGTGATGCTATTCGCTCTTTTTAACTCAAATCTAACTCAAGGCTCTATGGCATGTGGAGGCGTACATAATTCCTGAGTAAGAGTTGAGTTGGTACATTTGAGTTTGAACAACATTATCAACTCCTTAATGCAATATTTTCAGCCAAAAATGTTACAACTAACAAGTTTCAGAAATTATTTTCCTATATTGTTCTCTAAATCTTTTGCGTTTATTTTTTATGTTTCCCTTCTTGAGGTATTCTCTACCTCATGTAAAGCCTAGATGATCTCTCTCCTCTAAACCCTAGTAGATCTCAGTTAAATCATTACCATCCACATATATCTCCACTAAACAAGGATTTCTCTCCTCTTTGTCCTCTAAACTTAGCAGACTCGAGAGGAATGATGATCTAAATCACTACTGCACAACTTTCTGTCTATTGTGAAAGTTACTTCTCTCTCTATGTCTAAAAGATAGGCAACTGTTAGATTCATCATTAATTCAAAAGACTTTACATTTATCATACAATATTTATGTTTTTGCGTAGTGATCTGTGAGATGATAACCATGCTTAAACAAAATCTTTTCTTTACTTCTTTATAATTTTTATTAGAATACTAATTGCTTTTGTTTTTAGTGTAAATTGTAGAAAGATCCTTTGTTCTATTGATCATATAGCATTAATACCTCCTGAGTTAGCAACTACACTTTTTGAGTTAACAGTGTTTAATTTTCCCCACATTTTTCCATTTTTTTTAAGTCTTTCTCCTCATCTTCTTCCTTCTTTTACTCCTCTCTCACGTGCTTCTTTATAACTCATCTCTTAAACAAAGCCTTGATCTTCTTTTTTTTCTCCTCCTCTCCTCTCTCCCATTATTCTCTCGCACTTTCCCATCTTCCTCTCTGTTGGGAAAATTTATTGATCTGAAGCTACTTAATTAAAATAATAATAAATAATCAAAATCTGAATCAGAGTAAATAAAGCATTAGAGAAAAGGAGTTTAGCTTGATGATCGAGGCGTGCTGGACACTGTACCAAGAATCAAATAGTCCCTCTCTCGTGCAGGGATTCGCGACAATGATCCCGGAGATACAACGACCCTCAGTCAGGCGACCTCTTTCTCGTCGGCACGGATTCCAAGAAGGCTTTTGTGAATTCTTCCAAAGCTTTTTGGGAACTAACAGAGATTGAAAGTTTAAAAGAGAAAAAATCTGAGAGTGAGAGAGAGGAAGAGAGTTGTATTGATTTTTTTTCAATATATTTTTCACTCTAAGTGATGTGGTATTTATAGGCTCATGAAAGAATTTGTTAGGTTTAAAATTAGACACATGGGAAAAATGTGTATAATAACTTGTCATAGTTAAAATGTCTTTAATTGGCTGGCAATTGATTGATTGCATGCCACAATTAAAATGTATTTAATTGGTTGTCAGTTGATTAGTTTCATGTTGGACACATTTGAAATGTGTTTAATTGGTTGGCAATTATATGTTGACCACATTTGAAATTAGCTGACAATTAATTGCAAGCTTTCACAATAAAAACATGTCAAAAATGAAAAAAGAAAAATGAGGTGAAAGAATATATCAATTCAAATCAAGTTTTAAATTGCATTACTCCAACAATCCCCCACATAACTTAAAACTTGAAAATAACTTAAAAAATTTAAGAGATGTTTAAAAACAAATTTATTGGTTCTTTTATACTATGTAATAGGTGTAGATACATTTTGGTTTGAACCTTCACTTAGTGACAATTGTATAAATTCGTGAGAGCTTGGTGAACTACGCCTTAAACCAGTTCCATTGATCAGATTTTTACAAATTGTACACAATATAGCTGTAGAAGAATTCTAAACAGGTTGCGTTATTAATGGCCTTGCCCAAGTATCTTTCATGTGTGTTATTAGGGAGCAGCCTTGATCCCATAATCGCGGCCTCACAACTACATACGTATATATAAGTCCTGATAAGGATGCGAGCAAGTAAGCACCATGCTTCATGGGTCTTGGACCTATTAAGAGTTTGCACTCATCCTTCCTCTTAATTTTATGAGCAATGATCGCTCAAGGGATGGGAGAAAATAAATTCAATGCTCATCATATTTAATCACTCATCCAGTTTATTTTTACCCATTGAACCTCTGCGAGGTTGGGTTGCCACTGTAATGATTTTTCTTATGGGCTTAACCCCACCCCTCTCGATGATTCTAGGACCACTGTCTTAGACAAGCCTTTAGTAAGATGATCTGCAAGATTCTTCTTAGATCTTACAAAGTCCAAGGTTATCATATGATTGTTCATTTTATACCTCAATGATTTGTGTCACATTTTCAAGTGTTGATTTATTTTCACATTTGCATTCTCTTGATGATATTTGTTAATAGCTGACCTGCAAGCATAGTGAATAAAAATAGCTGGCAATAATTTTTCTAATAAAAGAATTTCAGTTAGCAAATCTTTTAGCCATTCAGCTTCTATACTAGTAGTGTCCAAAACTATCATTTCTGATTCCATTGTACTTCTAGCTATTACAGTTTGTTTGGTGGACTTCCAGGAGATTGCCCTTCCTCCGAAGAAATACAAAACCTGTAGTGGATTTTACATCTACTGAGTCATTACTCCAATTTGCATCTGAGTGTCCTTCCGGTATGGATGAAAATCCGTTATAGTGTGCAATGGTTCTTTTAAGGTATCTCAGATTTCTCTATAATGCAGTCTAATAACTCTCATCAGGATTTGAAATGTATCTGCTGAGCTTATTTACTGCGTAAGCAGTGTTAGGTTTGGTGTAGTTTATAAAAAATTCTAATGATCCTATTATTTGTGCATACTCCTTTGCAGTATTGTTGGCCCAAAGGCCTATCACCCTAGTTTTGATGATGATCAACTCATGAAGTTATGTTTACTAATGATCTTGTGTTTAATTAGTGACAGATTTATGATCAAGATCTTAGTAGGTGTGGAGCTTCAATAAAGGATTTAAAGTCAAGTTTGGAGCTAGCACGGTTGATTCAAGAGCTTGTGCATCAAGATCTCATCAAGTACTCAAGAGGAGTCTAGCTCTATGGATCAAGTTTGGACCAAGTCAAGAAGATGAGAAGCCTTCAAGTGAAGACTTTAAGAAGATGAAGACTTGTGTCTAGGTATAAGATTTTGTTTTGTTTTAGTTAAAAATGTAAAGGATAGATAGTTGGTGGATTGCTCAAGTACATATACACACACACTCTTGATTTAGAATTGTTTTCATAAAAGATTTTTTAGTTTAGAAAAGATTTTTCATTTTGAAAAAAATACTTATTTGGATTTTGGTATTTTCTTATATACATATCTTTTATCCAAAATCAAGTTTAGAGCTTATTGTCAAAAACATAGATATTTCATCTTGATTGTGTAGTGATTCATATCCATACACACTATGCCTTAAAATGAATTATAATATCTTATTTTTGTATTTGATGAAGATTTGGAAAAACATGTTTTGGAAAATTATTGTTTTGGAAAAACAGTTTTTTTATCATGAGCCAAATATTTTCAACTTACAAAAATAGTCCAATCTTTTATAACATGCCTTGATTTTGTGCAAGCTTGTTTGTATATCAAAGTATATTGGTTAAACTATTTTTGTAGATTTTTATGTATTTTATGGGATTTTATTTGAACCAAAAAGACAAACTTTTTAATTCCAGAAAAATTGTTTCAGGCTTCAGCTAGTCGACTTATACTAGCTTATAAGTCGACTAACCCTGAAGTCGGTCGACCGGGTCGGTCGACCGACGTGCACAAACGTGCACGCCTGTGTGTACTGGTGGACGGTCGACCGTGCCGGTCGACCGCTCCAGAGAGCAGTGCTCTCTGGAAAGTTCGGCCGACCGCACCGGTCGACCGTGGCTCTAACGGTCAGAAATCCGACCGTTGGCGGTCGACCGGCAGTACTGACAGATCCCAACGGCTAGTTTTCTGGCAGCCTATAAATTGGGGGTCTTGTCATTGTTTTGATACAAGATTTTAGGAGAGCCTTGAGCTAGTTTTTCCCAGTCTTTTAAAAGAGTTTTCTCCATATATTTGAGAGCTAATTCTTCCAATCAAAAGGGAAGTTTTATCAAGAGTGTTAAAAGAAAGTCTTTGAGTTTTTCTCCACCTTTCACTTCCTTATTTTTCTCACACCACACTTGAGCTATCCATTGATTATTCATCCTATAGGTGTGTTGTAGTGAGAGCCTTTAGGTGATCTAAGTGTTGTGATCACCAAAGATCTTTTCTTTGTTCTTTGAGGAGACGGGCAAGTGTGCTCGTGATTGTTTGGGTCCTAGTGAGGACTTGGTGTTTTCGGGTTCGGGTGCGAACTCGTGTTTGAGGTGCGGCCTCGGCGAGCCGGTGGGCTTGCGGTGTGTACGGGACTAGGGAGTCCGAGGGCTTGTAGGTGTTGCGGCACCAAGGAGAGATCCATTGGGATCTTGCATAGTGGAAATCCTTCGTGTGTCGAAGGCGGGGATGTAGAGCAAGTGTGCTCAAACCTCGAAACATACCCTTGTGTTTGCGATTGCTCACACTCTCTCTCTCTTTGTCTCTTTTATATCTTGCATGTGTTTATTGTTCATCTTTATATGCTAGATATACATTGTGTGCTTAATTGATATACTTGCGTGAGATTGTTGCTAACACTTGTATTCAACCAAGAGAGCCAACGCAGCACCTCAACCCATTCAAGGGGAATCTAGAGGAGTTTGTCCAGAGCCCTTCACGGGGAATTCGGCAACACTCTTGTGTTATACATAGTGTTTAGTGTAAAAGTTTAATTTGGTCATAGTTGTTTTAGCTTCCGTATTATTTGCATCATTGGGCATTAAGTGACCATTAGATTAGCCTTCACCTATTCACCCCCTCTAGTGACCAAAAGATCAATACTATGCGGGGAGCGATTCGGACGTTGGAAGCGACACCTCAAACGTGTGCTATATGGTCCAAGGGGATAACCCCCTTGCGGTAACTACCGAATCCGATGATGAGGACATGTCATATGATGAGCTCACTTCATTTTACCAAACAATTCTTGAAAAATATGACATGCTTAAGAAAGAAAATAAAAATTTGAAAAAGAACATTGCTTGCATGCATATAGAACAAGATTCATTTAAATCTAGCATTGCATGTTTAGAAAAAGATAACAAAAATTTGAAAAAGGATTTTGATTGCATGCTTAAAGAAAATGATTCTTTCAAATCTAAGATTGCATACTTAGAAAAAGAAAATAAAGATTTGAAAAATTAGAATGTTTCCTTATTTTCAAAATTGAATGATTTGTGTGAAGGAAACAATACATTGAAAAATAAAATTGATTTGGTAGAAAAACAAAAAGAAGTTGTTTTTCAAGAAAATATTACTTTGAAAAGAGAATTTGTTGAAAAAGAAAAAGATTTTGTTTCACAAAAGAAAAAGAAAAATGATTCTTATCTCATCATGCTTTACATGCCACCACTAATGAGATAAAAGTTTTGAAAAATAAAATGGATGGTTTGAGTTCAACCTTAAACTCTTGTGCTTTTAATCATTCTAGGTTGGAGTTAATGTTTTCAAAGAAACAAACTCCACATGTTCATGCACATCATACCCATCATGCATATGCTTATGTTGCACAACATGATCACACTCCTACACATAAGCATACTAAGGTGTACGTTTGTACACATTGTGGCCGCAAAGGCCATTTAGTAAAATATTGTTATGATAGATTAGATCATTTTAATTTTGCTAAGAATAAAAGATTTTGGGTTCCTTACAACAAAGCTAACCCCCGTGGACCCTACAAGAAAATATGGGTACCAAAACCCCACCATTTGCTTGTGATGTAGGTGAGGGCTCTCACAAAACGTGAGAGAATTGGTGCCTTGGTAGTGGATGCAAATGGACTTGATGGACACACATTTGGAGCACCGCTATCAAGGAGGTTTTGGTGGGATAACCACCATATTTGGAGCTTTGGAGTTGGTAACAATCTCTAAACTCCCATTTTATTTTTTTGATCATGCTTATTCATTCATAATATTCATAGCATGTTCATGATATATGATTTTTGTGCTTTATGCGGTATTTACATGCTTAGATGTAGAATGTGTCAAACTTGCATTTATACATATATGAATAGTGAACTACAATTGACTCATATATATTTGAACTTCATGCTCATTTGTATCCACTATATGCATATGTATAGACTAGTTTTGATGATTCTCTTTTATACATGTTTTACCTACTTTATGCTTTACTTCATGTATATGTATTTTTAAATTCAAATCTAATAAATATACATGTATATCCGTGAGTCTCTTGCCTTAATGCAAACATCATTAATAGACTCTTTTAGATTTGGGATATGTATGTGTATTATTAGGATTGGATTAATCATACATATACCATGAAGATTAGTGTTTTGATTTTTCGTGTTTTTGTTAAAATGTGACTTTTGATCTCTTTGAGCTTCTTTGATTATTTTCATAAAAATGCTATTACATGATCGTTTAACACTCACACTTTTGTTAAAATCATTTTTGAGCCTTATAGACCATGAGTGCTTAAATGTTTGTGTATCTAGTTATGTTTATGAAAAACATAAGATTTGATATATTTGAAGGATCTTTAACTAGTTTTCCAAAAACAATTTATACTAGTTATTTATTCTTCAAATAATTTTTTTTGGATTGACACATGATTCTATTTTTCTCAAAATTTGATGCTTCATGATTTGAATATTAGTTTATATGTTAGTTTTTGTCAACACTAGGATTTATACTTGTACATATCGTGGGCCACAAATAAATCTATTTATATTTGTGCTTGAACGCTTATTTGAACCCATGAAATGTGCTTGTATTGCTTGGTTTTGATGATACATACATTTTTAAACTTATATTCCCACGTTTTGGATTTGATTTATGATCATGTGTTTTTCATTTCATGTATATGTGTATTTTGCCAAACTTTAAGATATACATGTATACCTCTTGAGTCATTTGCCTTAAATGCAAATCTATTTATATGGACTCATTTGTGTTTAAGAGATATGTATGTATACTTATTGTGTTGTCAAAACATACATATATCTTGAAATATAAATTTTTTTTAATAAAAAAAATATTTGATTTCATGTTTTTGAAGGATCTTTAACTAGTTTTTCAAAAAAAAATTTATCTTTAACTAGTTAATTATTCTTCATTTGGTAGAGTTTTTCAAACTAAGCTTATTTTCAAATTTATTTTTGAAAACCCCTACCATCTATGGAAGGATGGATGGGCAATTATGCCTTGTATGCTTCATTGAAAATCTTTTACCTTGAGCATATGAAGGGTGGTAGGTTATGAGATATACACTTAATTTTATTGTTATGTCAATTAGTATCATTGAATCGTTTCAATTGGTATCAATATGAACTTATTTTGTATATACTCATATTTTGTTTTCTTATATATGTATGTATCAATTTCAATTGGTATACTCATTTCTCATACATATATATATGATTTTAATGTGCTTAACTTTCAATTGGCTCACATTTTTAAGCACAAAGTTTATGATGAAAAATAAAAATTTTGTATCATTATATTTACTATTGATATCAAAATGCTTCAACTTCATTGTTGTTAAATTTTCAATTGGTATCAATATGTTTTACAATAATGACTATTTTCAATTTGGTATCTTAAAAATTTGATTGTTTTACAAGAGCTCTGATACCTTTCAAAATTTTTTCTAAGAAAAATTAATTAAAAAAACATTTTGTTGATTTGTATTACCCCTTCTTGATCTTTTGTTTTTGACAAAAAGGGGGAGAAAAATTTGTTTGATTTGATTTTACTTTGAACCCTTTGTTGTTGATTGACAAAAAGGGGGAGAAGTATTTGAGTTTATATGCATGTTTTCATTGCTTAAGGGGGAGAAGTATTTGTCTTCCTTGTTATTTATGCATGTATGCTTTTGTATTGCAAATAGGAGAACAAGATTTTGATTTATGCTTGTTGCATGTTTTATCTCCATACTTGCATACATATTCATGTGCCTCATTGCCATATCTATTATTTATTTTGTATGCATGAGTTAAGAGGGAGCTTCTTTGAAGCTTTACTTTAATCCATGCATATATAACCTCATGAGTTTTGTCATCATCAAAAAGGGGGAGATTGTGGCCCAAAGGCCTATCACCCTAGTTTTGATGATGATCAACTCATGAAGTTATGTTTACTAATGATCTTGTGTTTAATTAGTGACAGATTTATGATCAAGATCTTAGTAGGTGTGGAGCTTCAATAAAGGATTTAAAGTCAAGTTTTGGAGCTAGCACGGTTGATTCAAGAGCTTGTGCATCAAGATCTCATCAAGTACTCAAGAGGAGTCTAGCTCTATGGATCAAGTTTGGACCAAGTCAAGAAGATGAGAAGCCTTCAAGTGAAGACTTCAAGAAGATGAAGACTTGTGTCTAGGTATAAGATTTTGTTTTTGTTTTAGTTAAAAATGTAAAGGATAGATAGTTGGTGGATTGCTCAAGTACATATACACACACACTCTTGATTTAGAATTGTTTTCATAAAAGATTTTTTAGTTTAGAAAAGATTTTTCATTTTGAAAAAAATACTTATTTTGATTTTGGTATTTTCTTATATACATATCTTTTATCCAAAATCAAGTTTAGAGCTTATTGTCAAAAACATAGATATTTCATCTTGATTGTGTAGTGGTTCATATCCATACACACTATGCCTTAAAATGAATTATAATATCTTGTTTTTGTATTTGATGAAGATTTGGAAAAACATGTTTTGGAAAATTATTGTTTTGGAAAAACAGTTTTTTATCATGAGCCAAATATTTTCAACTTGCAAAAATAGTCCAATCTTTTATAACATGCCTTGATTTTGTGCAAGCATGTTTGTATATCAAAGTATATTGGTTAAACTATTTTTGTAGATTTTTATGTATTTTATGGGATTTTATTTGAACCAAAAAGACAAACTTTTAATCCCAAAAAAATTGTTTCAGGCTTCAGCTAGTCGACTTTTACTAGCTTATAAGTCGACTAACCCTGAAGTCGGTCGACCGGGTCGGTCGACCGACGTGCACAAACGTGCACGCCTGTGTGTACTGGTGGACGGTCGACCGTGCCGGTCGACCGCTCCAGAGAGCAGTGCTCTCTAGAAAGTTCGGCCGACCGCACCGGTCGACCGTGGCTCCAACGGTCAGAAATCCGACCGTTGGCGGTCGACCGGGCCGGTCGACTGGCAGTACTGACAGATCCCAACGGCTAGTTTTCTGGCAGCCTATAAATTGGGGGTCTTTGTCATTGTTTTGATACAAGATTTTAGGAGAGCCTTGAGCTAGTTTTTCCCAGTCTTTTAAAAGAGTTTTCTCCACATATTTGAGAGCTAATTCTTCCAATCAAAAGGGAAGTTTTATCAAGAGTGTTAAAAGAAAATCTGTGAGTTTTCCTCCACCTTTCACTTCCTTGTTTTTCTCAAACCACACTTGAGCTATCCATTGATTATTCATCCTATATGTGTGTTGTAGTGAGAGCCTTTAGGTGATCTAAGTGTTGTGATCACCAAAGATCTTTTCTTTGTTCTTTGAGGAGACGGGCAACTGTGCTCGTGATTGTTTGGGTCCTAGTGAGGACTTGGTGTTTTCGGGTTCGGGTGCGAACTCGTGTTTGAGGTGCGGCCTCGGCGAGCCGGTGGGCTTGCGGTGTGTACGGGACTAGGGAGTCCGAGGGCTTGTAGGTGTTGCGGCACCAAGGAGAGATCCATTGGGATCTTGCATAGTGGAAATCCTTCGTGTGTCGAAGGCGGGGATGTAGAGCAAGTGTGCTCGAACCTCGAAACATACCCTTGTGTTTGCGATTGCTCACTCTCTCTCTCTTTGTCTCTTTTATATCTTGCATGTGTTTATTGTTCATCTTTATATGCTAGATATACATTGTGTGCTTAATTGATATACTTGCGTGGGATTGTTGCTAACACTTGTATTCAACCAAGAGAGCCAACGCGGCACCTCAACCCATTCAAGGGGAATCTAGAGGAGTTTGTCCAGAGCCCTTCACGGGGAATTCGACAACACTCTTGTGTTATACATAGTGTTTAGTGTAAAAGTTTTAATTTGGTCATAGTTGTTTTTAGCTTCCGCATTATTTGCATCATTGGGCATTAAGTGACCATTAGATTAGCCTTCACCTATTCACCCCCCTCTAGGTGAAACCTTCAAGTATAGGATGACCTTTATTTTTCTTTAGATACAGATTAGGATCATTGGAGTGAAAATAGGTAGGCAATTTGGATCATAGAATTTCTCAATAATTTTCTCTATGTAATATGATTGCGATAATACATATCCATCATTATGAAATCACCTAGAGGGGGGGGGGGTAAATAGGTGACTAGCTAATCTAATGAAGAATTAATACGGAATTAAAACTATTTATGCAAACTATAAATTCTTAAGCTAAACACACAAGGTATAACACAAGAGTGTAACCGAATTCCTCGTGAAGGGCTCTGGACTAACTCCTCAAGATTCCTCTAGATAAGAGTTGAGGTGCCGCTTTGGCTCTCTTGGTTGAATACAAGTGTGAGCAAACAATCCCCAAGCATATATCAATTTGAGCACAAATATATATCAAGCATAAAAAGATGAAGACAATATAAGCATTCAAGATATAAAGACAAGTGAGAGATAGAGAGAGAACAATCGCAAACACGGGAGAATTATTTCGAGGTTCGAGCACACTAGCTCTACGTGCCCGCCTTCAACACTATGAAGGATTTTCACTAAAAACCGATCCCACCAGATTACTCGGTGCCGCAACACCTACAAGCGAGTTCACACTAGAACTCCTTTGGACTCTCTAGTCCCTTCACTCGTTCCCGCAGGAACTACACACCACAAGCACATTAGCTTGCCGAAGCCGCACCTCTACAACGAGCTCTCACTAGAACTCGAAACACCGCGAACCCGCAAGTCCGCCTCCTCAAAATACAATGGTGAACTCTTGGTGATCTAAACACTTGATCACCTAAAAATAATCTCACAATACCTCTCCTATAGGAATGATATAGCAATGAAAAGCTCAAGTTTGTGTGAGAAAAACTAGGATTGAATTGGTGGAGAAAAACTCAAGAAATCACTTTTACAAAACACTCTTGATAAACTATCCTTATGATTTGAAAATATTGGCTCTTAAACAAGTAGAGAAAATCTCTGAAATAGATGAGAAAACTAGCTTGAAAACTTTCCAAAAATCATGTCTAAAACAACTCAAGAGAAGTCCAATTTATAGGCTCCTAAAAAACTAGCCGTTGCAGGCCAAGTTAGCAGTCTGCACTGCTGTCGGTCGACCGCCCGGTCGACCGGCCAATGGTCAGATTTCTGACCGTTGAGCCAGTGGTCGACCGGCCGGTCGACCGTGGCCTGGATACAGAGAGCAGACACTCTCTGTCGGTCGACCGCCTGGTCGACTGGGGCCATTTTCACAGAGCAGAGCTCTCTAGCGGTCAACCGGGTCAGTCGACCAGCCCTCCAGCTAAACAAGGCGTGCACATTTTGTGCACATCGGTCGGCCGTGCGGTCGACCGACCTATAGATCGGTCGGCCGTGCGGTCGACCGGCAGAAGCCAAAACAGTATACTTTTAGGGATTAAAAGTTTGTCATTTTTCCTTCAATAAAATCCCATAAATCCACAAAAAATCTACAAAAATAAGTTCAGTAAAATACTTTAATATACAAACATGTTTGAGTAAAAATGAAAACATGTTTCAAACATTTTGAACTATTTTTGTAACTTAGAAATTTTGGTTTAAAACAAAATCTGTATTTTTCCAAATAGATTTTTCCAAAACTTCTTTAAATACAAAAACAAAATATTTTAAACATTTTAAAGCTTAGTGTGTATGGATATGATCCATTACACATATATGATGAAATATCTATATTTTTGACATTAAGCTCTAAAATAGTTTTGGTTAAAACACTTGTATATATGAAACTCCAAAAATCAAAACGGTATTTTTCAAAATGAGAACTCTTTTGTATTTTTCAAAATGAAAACTCTTTTATAAAAACTCATCTATATCTTGTGTGTGAGTGTATATGATACTTGAGCAATCCACCAACTATTCTATCCTTTACATTTTATCTAAAAATAAAATCTTAACAAAACAAACCTAGAAACAAGTCTTCTCTTGAAGGTCTTCACTTGAAGTCTTCTTCTCCTTCTTGACTTGGTCCAAACTTTGATCCAAATAGTTAGACTCCTCTTGAGTACTTGATGTGATCTTGATGCATAAGCTCTTGAATCAACACGTGCTAACTCCAAAACTTGACTTTAAATTCTTTGTTGAAGCTAAACACCTACTAAGATCTTGATCACAAATCTGAGACTAATTAAATACAAGATCATTAGTACTATAACTACATGAGTTAATCATCATCAAAACTAGAGTGATGGGCCTTTGGGCCAACAATCTCCCCCTTTTTGATGATGACAAAACTCATGGAGTTATATATGCATGAATTAAAGTAAGCTTCATATAAGCTCTCCCTTAACTCATGCATAACAATAAACAAATAGATATGGCAATGAGCACATGAAACTAAATAACTAGATATGCATCAACAAGGTGAGAGACAAAAGCATAAATCCAAAATCCTTTTTCCAAAAACTTTTCTCCCCCTTTTTGTTTAAACTTTTAAAAAACATTCTCCCCATTTTGTAAAACACAAGATGCAAAAACTCAATATATGCAAAAAACTCAAATATGCATATATAAACTCAAAATCTTTGTCCCCCTTTTTTTCAATCATCAACAAAGGGGTAAAATAAAACAAATCAATCATAAGGATATATATGCGATATACATTCATAAAGAGGAAGAAGCAAAGTTAACTTCCCTACATACATGCATTACATGAAGAAGGGATGACAAGCCCTAACTCACATAACGCATAATATGCAATGTATAAGAAGAGATGTGAAGCTCCCCCTACACACGTGTATCACATAAAGAAGAGATGTCAACCTCCTCAATATAAGATACACTCAACATGAATTTATATGTAGAAGAGATGTTAAGCTCCCCTTGCATATGGGCAATACATATCAAAACATTTTTAACACAAATTTTGAGATTTACTCAAGGTAATAAAACACATTTTGAGATACCTTTGTAAATAAATAAAATTTTTAAGATACTAATTGTAAATAAACAATACAAATTTTGAATTTTTTTCTTAAACCAATAAATCAATTTGAGATATCATAAGATTTTGATACCATATGAAATAGGAAATATGTGATACCAATTGAAATTGAAAAACTTGTACATTTTTATATCAATGAAAGAAATATTTTGAAACATATATACCAATTGAAATATATGGTAAATTTTTGATACCAAATAGGTAAAACATATTGATACTAAATGAAATTTAAACCCAATTGAAAATTAAAACATATTGATTCCAATTGAAGTATATTGTAAATTTTGATATCAATAAAAACACCAAATGAAAATAATGCATAAGCTTCTAAAAATACTAATTGAGATACCAATTAAAAACAAGATTTAATTCAAGCTTAGCATAAAAATACTTTGTGCTTTAAACATGTAAATATCTTATAAATCAAGCACAAACAAATCATATATATGTATGAAAATGAAAATACCAATAGAAATTGATATTATTTGAAATTTAAAGCATACATATATAGAAAACAAAATATGAGTATACAAAAAAATGTCAATTGTGATAGCAATTGAAACTATGATGTGAATCCAGTGTATAACTCATAAAGATCCACCCTTTTCATGCACATGATACAAGATATTTAGTTTGAGCATACAAGGCGGTGTCGCCCATCCATCCTTCCTTAATTGGGTTGGTAGGGGTTTTCAAAAATAAGAGTTTGAAAATATTTTATCATTGAGAACACTACCAAAATGAAGAATAAATAACTAGTTAAATCAATTTTTAAAAAACTAATTAAAGATCCTTCAAAACATTAAATCAAATCATATGAATCCATGAAGCATGCTAAAAACACAAGAATTGACACTCAAAATATATAAGGCTCAAAATATCTCATGAAAATAATGTCATGAGTAAACAAATGAAATGTGAGTGTACCATAATCATGTGAGTAACATTTTCATGAAACTAAACAATAAAGCTCAAAACATCAAACAAGTGAAGATCATGAAAAATTCATTTTTCATCTAAAAAACAAACTTCTAGATATATGTATGTTTTTATCAAAACTAACAATATGCATACATATCCCAAACATAAAAAGAATCTATATAGTATTTGCATGAAGGCAAGTGACTCAAGGGCATACATGTATATTTATTAGTTTTGAACAAAAATTGCATATACATGAAGTAAAACATGCAAAAAATAGGCAAAACAAGTATAAATGAGGGAATCATCAAAATTAGGTTATACATGTGCATGTAGTGAGTACAAATGAATAATGAAGTGCAAACGTATATGAATCAAATGTTGCTCACTACTTGTACACGTATATACACAAGTTTTGACAAAAACTACATCTAAACAAGTATTTACCACATGAAGCATAACACAAAACATGCTTATTTAAGGAGAGCTTAACATCTCTTCTACATATAGATTCATGTTGAGTGTATCTTGTATTGAGGAGCTTGATAACTCTTCTTTATGTGATACACGTGTGTAAGGGGAGCTTCACATCTCTCCTTATGCATTACATAATATGTGTTATGTGAATTGGGGCTTATCATCCCTTCTTCATATAATGCCTATGTGTAGGGAAGTTAACTTAGTGTCTTCCTCTTCATGAATGTATATAGCATATACCATTTATTGATTGTTTTATGTTTACTTTCAATTGATATCAAGATGCTACTTTGTCATATCTTTTCTTTGATATCTTATTGATCGTAACCCCTTTATTGATGATTGACAAAAAGGGGGAGAAAGATTTTGAGTTTTATATATGCATATTTGTGTTTTGCATATATTAAGGTTAATTGTTTAATTTTTAATTGGTCTCTAGAGCATGCTTTGTTTTGAATATTTCATTTGGTATCTAGAGCATCTTGTTTATGCATTGTCATTCATGCATATTTATGTTTATTTGTTTTATGCATGAGTTAAGGGGGAGCTTCTTTGAAGCTTAACTTTAATCCATGCATATATAACTCCATGAGTTTTGTCATCATCAAAAAGGGGGAGATTGTTGGCCCAAAGGCCTTCCACCCTAGTTTTGATGATGATTAACTCATGTAGTTATGTTTACTAATATTCTTGTGTTTTTAGTCTCAGATCTTATAACAAGATGTTAGTTTGGTGAGAGCTTCAACAAGAGGTGTTTGGAAGCTTCACAAGTGATTCCAGGGCTCAAGCTTCAAGATCACACTTTGCCTAACCCATGGATGGAGTTTTGGATCGGGTCTACTTGAAGATGGAGATCGTCAAGAAGACTTAGGTATCCATAGTTTAGATAGTGTGTTTAGATCCATTTGTAAAGCTTAGTATAGTTGATATGCTCAAGTGTACAAACACACACGTTTTATGTTTGGTTTTTGGTTTTCATGAATAGTTGATCAAAACAAGTTTAATTGATATATGTATAGTTGTTTCATTCTATACATGCATGCTTAACTTTTAAACAAACTTATTTTGACTTTCCTATTCATGTATTGAAAAATCCAAGTTTGATAAAAATACATGTTTTGATTTTTGGTAAAAATGTTAAGAAACAAAAAATGGTTTCATATGCTTGATATTTGAGTAGAAATGTTTTTCACATGTTTATATATCAATGCAATATGTTAAAGACATTTTTGGGATTTTTAGAAGTTATTAAAAGAATTTTCAAGATATGTTTTAAACCAGTTTCAGACCCAGACCTGTTTGTCAGGCCAGGCGGTCGACCGTGGGGTCGACCGAACCATAGGCCGGTCGACCCGTACGGTCGACCGACGTGCACAGAACCGTGCACGTCTGGCACACAATGGGACGACCGACCGGGCGATCGACCGGTTTGCTCCAACGGTCGGATTTTTGACCGTTGGCGGTCGACCGGCCGGTCGACCGGAAGCCTGTCAGGCTGACAGATCAGCCTAACAGCTAGTTTCTGGTTTGGCCTATTTAAACCCCATTTCTTTAGGGTTTTGGCTAAGATTTTTAGAGCTGATTTTCTCCCATTCTCTGGTTTTAAAAACAAGTTTTAAAAAGTGTTTAAAGAGCAAAAAGATTCATTCTATTTGTTTTTAAGTGTTTTGTTATTTTCAAAGAAAATAGGTATTTGGGAATTAGTTTATTGTTCTTCATTTCTATATCAATTTGGTATTTTTCCCAAGAGATTTTCTTTGATCAAAACACTTGTTTTCCACACTTGAGCTATCTTCTATCCTAATCTATTTAGGATCTTTTTGTTTGTGAAAAAGGAGAGATTATTTGTGGTTGAAAGAGACCACCTATTGTAAACCATCATTATTGGTTGCTCCCTCCTTGGTAGAGGTGGAGATTGGTGTTTACTCCCTCTTGGTGAGGTGGAGTTGGTTGTTGGTGTGTATCCCTCAAGTGTGAGGTGGATTGGTTGTTGTGTGGCTAAGGGCCTATCCCTCTTGTGTGAGGTGGTGTTTGTATTGAGAGAGGAGTTGGTACTCCTTGTGTTGTAACAAATCCTCCTTGGTGGAGGTTCCCTCGGTGGGAGATAGTGGATTAGAAATCCTTCAGGGTGGTGAAGGCGGGGATGTAGAGCAAGGTGCTCGAACCTCGAAACATATCTTGGCCTTTGCGTTTGATCCATTGTCTCTCTAACTCTCTCTCTTTACTTTGTGCAAAGCATCATTCATTCCTATCTTATTGCTTGCATTTGTGCCTTGCATATTTCATATTGTCTATATCCATTATATGCTTGGTTGCTTGTATGTGTCTCACTTGTACTTAACCACAAGAGCTTCATATAGCACCTCAACCCATATCTAGGGGAATCAAGAGGAGTTAGTCCAGAGCCCTTCACGGGGAATTCAGCTACACTTGTGTGTTGTATTAAGTGTGTTGCAAAATTTGCATTAGCTTCCGCATTTAGCGCACTTAGTTTCTAGATTAGCACTTACACCTATTCACCCCCCCCCCCCTCTATGTGTGCTTTCAATTGGTATCAGAGCCAACGCTCCTGATATTTAGGCTTAACATCCCAGGAGTGAGATCCATTTGTTTGCTAATCTATTGTTTGCATTTGCTTGTTTGCACACTCATATAGTTTACCATGGACTTCATGACCCCACCTAGTTTTGACCCTTCCAACATTGTTGTTTGGAAGTATAGGATGTCCATGTACCTAAAAACCCTAGGATTGCATGTTTTCCTTGCCGCTACCAAGAGATGTTATCTTGGTGACCGCATTCATATAGGGGCCAATGCACAAGCCCTTGAGGCTATTAGAAGCACACTTTCAAAAGAATATCTTTTACATGTTTCTAATATTGATTCCGCCTTTGCAGTGTGGAATTTGTTGACTACCACAACCACCACCTCCAAGTTTCAATTGCCAATTCAACCGGAGGAGTCTAGTGGAGAATCCGACTCACAATGCTTCATGGTCCAAGGGAATGACTCCCTTGAGGTACAATCAGAATCTCAACTAGATAGTTTTGATGCTAGTTCTTCATGTGATGATTATGTTGATCCCCATGCTTTGAATGAAGAACTATCTATTGTTTGTGAAAAATTGATTGAAAAATATAACGTTTTGAAAAGGAAAAGTCTAGGAATTGTTAATGAAAATAAAAGTTTACATTCTAGACTTAACAATGTTTTGCAAGAGAAGGTTGAGGTCCATAATGAAAGGGATTCATTGAGATCTCAACTAGACCTTGTTCTAAAAGAAAATGAGTTTTTAAAATCTAAAAATGATTGTGAAACACTTTTGAAGAAAAATGAAAATTTAACTTCAAAGTTGACTTTGTTTAAAAGAGAATGTTGCTTTGAAAAATAAAATAATTTCTATTTCAAATGATTTAGATATTTGTTTAAAGAAAAATATTGTTTTGCAAAATAATATAGATGCTCATGTTTGCCATGCTAGGGTAGTATCACACACTTCACCTATTACATGTGCTACCTCTTCTTTAATTGAAAAAGATATATCCATGCTTAAGAAGAGTGTAGATTGTTTGGGCTCCACTTTGAGCCAATGTGTAGTGGGTCATACACGTTTGGAATCTTTGTTTCGAAAGAAACAAGTTCCATCTATTCATGCACACCCTCCACGGCATACACATGCTCCTCACGGACACCATCACACTATGTATGCTCATGTGTACACTTGTACACATTGTGGACGTATGGGCCACCTTGCTAAATTTTGCTTTGATAGATTACATACTTCAAATTTAGCAACTAAATTTGTTTGGGTTAGAGAAGGTACTAACCCTCATGGACCCAAAAGACAATGGGTACCAAAGACCACCCCTCCTATTTTTGATGTAGGTGTGGGCTCTCACATGACGTGAGAGATGCGGTACCTTGGAGTGGATGCGTTCCGTGCTTAAAGAGAACCTTTTTGGATGCATCACTTTCAAGGGATATTTGGTGGGAGGACCACCTCGTTTTAGAGACTAGAGAGGTGCCTCATCGGTTTTGGTATAAATCTCTAACTCCTTATTATTATGTACATGCTAGTTCATTTATCATATTCATAGCATGTTCATGTTTTATGTTTTGATGTGCTTCATGAGGTAAAAACATGCTTAGATGTAATTTTATCAATACTTGTATTATACATGTACAAATAGAGAGCTACATTTGTTTTATATATGATTGCACTTCATGCTCATTTGTACTCACTATATGCATATGTATAGACTAGTCTTGATGATTCTCATTTATACATGCTTTGCCAATTTTTATGCTTTACTTCATGTATATGTATTTTGAATTCAAAACTAATAAATATACATGTATACCCGTGAGTCTCTTGCCTTCATGCAAATACATTTGATAGACTCTTTTATGTTTGGGATATGTATGTGTATTGTTAGTTTTTGGATAAATCATACATATACCATGAAGATTAGTGTTTTTATGAAAATTTTTTGATGTGTTTGATATTCATGTTTCATTTGAGCTTCAATGACTAGTTTCATAAAAATGCCATTTACATGATCTTTCAACACTCACATTTTCCTTTATTTTTCATGACTTAGATTTATGATCATTTTGAGCTTTATAGACCTTGAGTGATTGAATCTTTATGTATTTAGTTATATTTTATGAAAAACATATGATTTGATGTATTTGAAGGATCTTTAACTAGTTCTTTTTAAAATCAATTTATACTAGTTAATTATTCTTAAATTAGCTTATGAGATACACACCTTCTATGGATAAAATCTTTTGTATTCTCAACATCTGTTTTAATTATGTTTATTTATATCTCATTTTGATGCTTCATGATGTGAATATTAGTTTAAATGTTAGTTTTGTCAACACTAGGATTTATACTTTTACATATAATGGGCCACAAATAAATCTATATATGTTTGAGCTTGAATGCTTATTTGAACCCATTAGATGTGCTAGTATAGTCTAGTTTTGATGATTCACGCATTCTAAACTTGTATTCCCATTTTTGGATTTATTCTATGATTGTGTATTTCAATTCATGTATATGTTTATTTTGCCAAACTTTAAGATATACATGTATACCTCTTGAGTCATTTGCTTTTCATGCAAATCTTTATTTATGGACTCAATTGTGTGTATGTATGCTTCTTGTGTTGTCAAAACATACATATACCTTGAAATGTAAATTTTTATTAAAATTTAGATTTTTATATTGTCAAGAAATAATTGAGCTTAATTGTATACTTTCAATTGGTATGAAAAAAAATATATTAGATTTTAATGTTTCAAGGAATTTTGAGCTTAATTGCATATCTTCATAATGCCATGTTACACATTATACTTGTACACTCACCATCTTTTAAATATTTCTCATAAGCATGTTTTCATAAGCATGTATGGACTTCATTGAATATTGAGTGTTTTTAAGTACAATGTGATTTACATGTGTTTCATGAAAATTATCTTTAGTTTATTCCTTACTTGAAGGATTTCGTACTAGTTAACAAAACTTTCCATTTTTAAACTAGTTCGTATTCTTCGTTTTGATAATATGAATTATACCATGCTATTATTATTGTCTCAATTGGTATCATTGAACTCTTTCAATTGGTATCTTGTATACTCATATGTTTGTATGTATGTATGCTTTCATTTCAATGGTATCAGTTTCAATTGGTATCTAATTTCTCATACATATATGTTTTATTTGTGCCTACTATATTCATATATCTTAGAGCACAAATTTTGTTTATGCTAAAGCTTGAGTTTCAACTTTATTTCAATTGATTTAGTTTTTCAATTGATATCTTTAAACAAGCTTATGCATGTGTTAGTTTGTATTTCATAAAGGGGGAGAAAATTCAATTTTTTTATTTCAATTGGTATTTGTATTTTCACTCCCTTGCTTTATGGTAGAATATAAAGTTTAAATTGGTATCAATAAATCTCATCATTGTTTCTAGATTGATATCAAAAATAAAAATTTTGTTTAAAGAAAAATTCAAAGTTTTTTTTATTTATGTTGCCTATATGCAAGGAGAGCTTAACATCTCTTTTACATATAGATTCATGTTGAGTGTATCTTATATTGAGGAGCTTGATAACTCTTCTTTATGTGATACACGTGTGTAAGGGGAGCTTCACATCTCTCCTTATGCATTACATAATATGTGTTATGTGAATTGGGGCTTATCATCCCTTCTTCATATAATACCTATGTGTAGGGAAGTTAACTTAGCGTCTTTCTCTTCATGAATGTATATAGCATATACCATTTATTGATTGTTTTATGATTACTTTCAATTGATATCAAGATGCTACTTTGTCATATCTTTTTCTTTGATATCTTATTGATCGTAACCCCTTTATTGATGATTGAAAAAAAGGGGGAGAAAGATTTTGAGTTTTATATATGCATATTTGTGTTTTGCATATATTAAAGTTAATTGTTTAATTTTTAATTGGTCTCTAGAGCATGCTTTGTTTTGAATATTTCATTTGGTATATAGAGCATCTTGTTTATGCATTGTCATTCATGCATATTTATGTTTATTTGTTTTATGCATGAGTTAAGGGGGAGCTTCTTTGAAGCTTAACTTTAATCCATGCATATATAACTCCATGAGTTTTGTCATCATCAAAAAGGGGGAGATTGTTGGCCCAAAGGCCTTCCACCCTAGTTTTGATGATGATTAACTCATGTAGTTATGTTTACTAATATTCTTGTGTTTTTAGTCTCAGATCTTATAACAAGATGTTAGTTTGGTGAGAGCTTCAACAAGAGGTGTTTGGAAGCTTCACAAGTGATTCCAGGGCTCAAGCTTCAAGATCACACTTTGCCTAGCCCATGGATGGAGTTTTGGATCGGGTCTACTTGAAGATGGAGATCGTCAAGAAGACTTAGGTATCCATAGTTTAGATAGTGTGTTTAGATCCATTTGTAAAGCTTAGTATAGTTGATATGCTCAAGTGCACAAACACACACGTTTTATGTTTGGTTTTGGTTTTCATGAATAGTTGATCAAAACAAGTTTAATTGATATATGTATAGTTGTTTCATTCTATACATGCATGCTTAACTTTTAAACAAACTTATTTTGACTTTCCTATTCATGTATTGAAAAATCCAAGTTTGATAAAAATACATGTTTTGGTTTTTGGTAAAAATGTTAAGAAACAAAAAATGGTTTCATATGCTTGATATTTGAGTAGAAATGTTTATCACATGTTTATATATCAATGCAATATGATAAAAACATTTTTGGGATTTTTAGAAGTTATTAAAAAAATTTTCAAGATATGTTTTAAACCAGTTTCAGACCCAGACCTATCTGTCAGGCCAGACGGTCGACCGTGGGGTCGACCGAACCATAGGCCGGTCGACCCGTACGGTCGACCGACGTGCACAGAACCGTGCACGTCTGGTACACAATGGGACGGCCGACCGGGCGGTCGACCGTAACTGAGAGCAGTGCTCTCTGTTTATTTCGGTCGGCCGGGCGGTCGACCGGTTTGCTCCAACGGTCGGATTTTTGACCGTTGTCGGTCGACCGGCCGGTCAACCGGAAGCCTGTCAGGCTGACAGATCAGCCTAACGGCTAGTTTCTGGTTTGGTCTATTTAAACCTCATTTCTTTAGGGTTTTGGCTAAGATTTTTAGAGCTGATTTTCTCCCATTCTCTGGTTTTAAAAACAAGTTTTAAAAAGTGTTTAAAGAGCAAAAATATTCATTCTATTTGTTTTTAAGTGTTTTGTTATTTTCAAAGAAAATAGGTTTTTGGGAATTAGTTTATTATTCTTCATTTCTATATCAATTTGGTATCTTTCCCAAGAGATTTTCTTTGATCAAAACACTTGTTTTTCACACTTGAGCTATCTTCTATCCTAATCTATTTAGGATCTTTTGTTTGTGAAAAAGGAGAGTTTGTTTGTGGTTGAAAGAAACCACCTATTGTAAACCATCATTATTTGGTTGCTTCCTCCTTGGTAGAGGTGGAGATTGGTGTTTACTCCCTCTTGGTGAGGTGGAGTTGGTTGTTGGTGTGTATCCCTCAAGTGTGAGGTGGATTGGTTATTGTGTGGCTAAGGGCCTACCCCTCTTGTGTGAGGTGGTGTTTGTATTGAGAGAGGAGTTTGGTACTCCTTGTGTTGTAACAAATCCTCCTCGGTGGAGGTTCCCTCGGTGGGAGATAGTGGATTAGAAATCCTTCACGGTGGTGAAGGCGGGGATGTAGAGCAAGGTGCTCGAACCTCGAAACATATCTTGGCCTTTGCGTTTGATCCATTGTCTCTCTAACTCTCTCTTTTTACTTTGTGCAAAGCATCATTCATTCATATCTTATTGCTTGCATTTGTGCCTTGCATATTTTATATTGTCTATATCCATTATATGCTTGGTTGCTTGTGTGTGCCTCACTTGTACTTAACCACAAGAGCTTCATATAGCACCTCAATCCATATCTAAGGGAATCAAGAGGAGTTAGTCCAGAGCCCTTCACGGGGAATTCGGCTACACTTGTGTGTTGTATTAAGTGTGTTGTAAAATTTGCATTAGCTTCCGCATTTAGTGCACTTAGTTTCTAGATTAGTACTTACACCTATTCACCCCCCCTCTAGGTGTGTTTTCAGTAAACTAAATGGAGTTTAGAGATAGTTACCAAACCAAAAAACTATACTCTAAGTCTTCAAAACTTGGTGGTCGTCCCACCAAACTTCCTTGATAGCGGTGCAACAATATGTGTGTCCATCTAGTCTATGTGCATCCACCACCAAGGCACCAAACCTCTCACGTTTTGTGAGAGCCCGCACCTACATCAAATACAAAAGGTGGGGACTTTAGTACCCATTTTCTTTTGGGTCCTCGGAAGTTAGCATTGTAAGGAACCCAAACATTCTTATTAGCAAAATTTAAAGAATTTATTCTATCATAACAAAATCTTGCTAAATGGCCTTTGCGGCCGCAATGTGTACACTTGTACACTCTAGTATGCATATGTGTATGAGTGGGATCATGACGTACAAATTGTGCATATGCATGTTGTGGGTGATGTCCATGTACATGAGGAGCTTGTTTCTTTTGAAACAAGGTTTCCAATCTTTTATGGTTAAATGCACAATTGCTCAAAGTTGAGCTCAAACAATCTATTCTATTTTTCAAAAATTTAATCTTATTTTGATCAATAGTGGCATGTAAAGCATGGTGAGAATGAGAATCATTAATTTTATTCTTTTTAGAAACATTTTATTTTTCTTTTGAAATAACTTTTTTTTTAAAGAGTTATTTTCATTCAAAGCAACTTCTTTTTGTTTTTCCACCAAACTAATTTTGTTTTTCAAAGAATTATTTCCTTCACAAAGATCATTTAATTTTGAAGATAAGAAAATATTCTCATTTTTTAAACATTCATTTTCTTTTACAATGCATGCAACTTTATTTTTAAAGGAATCATTCTCTTTTAACAAGCAATCAAATTTATTTTTCATTTTCCTATTATCCTTTTTAAGCATGTCATATTTTTCTAGAAATTGTTGATAAAATGAAGCAAGTTCATTATAGGACATATCAACATCCTCTTCTAGCTCGGATTCGGTATTTACCTCAAGGGGGTTATCCCCTTGGACCATGTAGCATACGTTAGAAGCCTCACTTCTAACATCCGAGTCGCTTCCCGCATAGTATTGCTCTTGTTCGCCAAGGGAGACTATGATGTTTCAAACTACAAAAGCCGAATCAAGATTAGAAACCCTAGATAAATATTCATCATTTAGGGTAATCTTTAATATATGGATGGCTTTTGGATTAGCCTCAAGATACTTGCTATTTGAACAATATGAATCTTTAATAGTAGTAAGATAAACATGAATGCCTAGGCCTTTGATGTACATAGACATCTTAACTTTCCAAGTTTGAATGTTAAGAATGTCAAAAGTGGGAGGTGACATGAAATCCATGTGTATGTAAACCAATATTGTGATTAGCTATAAATGAGGATCTTTAACTCAAGGTGGTTAGACCCAAATCAAGAGCACTTGGCTCTGATACCAATTGAAATCACCTAGAGGGGGGTGAATAGGTGACTAGCTAATCTAATGAAGAATTAATGCAGAATTAAAACTATTTATGCAAACTATAAATTCTTAAGCTAAACACACAAGGTATAACACAAGAGTGTAGCCGAATTCCCCGTGAAGGACTCTGGACTAACTCTTCAAGATTCCTCTAGATAAGAGTTGAGGTGCCGCTTTGGCTCTCTTGATTGAATACAAGTGTGAGCAAACAATCCCCAAGCATATATCAATTTGAGCACAAATATATATCAATCATATAAAGATGAAGATAATATAAGCATGCAAGATATAAAGACAAGTGAGAGATAGAGAGAGCAATCGCAAACACGGGAGAATTGTTTCGAGGTTTGAGCACACTAGCTCTACATTCCCGCCTTCAACACTATGAAGGATTTTCACTAAAAACTGATCCCACCAGATCACTCGGTGTCGCAACACCTACAAGCGAGTTCACACTAGAACTCCTTTGGACTTTCTAGTCCCTTCACTCGTTCCCACAAGAACTACACACCGCAAGCACACTAGCTGGCCGAGGCCGCACCTCTACAACGAGCTCTCACTAGAACTTGAAACGCCGCGAACCTGCAAGTCCGCCTCCTCAAAGTACAATGGTGAACTCTTGGTGATCTAAACACTTGATCACCTAAAAACAATCTCCAAACACCTCTCCTATAGGAATGATATAGCAATGGAAAGCTCAAGTATGTGTGAGAAAAACTAGGATTGAATTGGTGGAGAAAAACTCAAGAAATCACTTTTACAAAACACTCTTGATAAACTCTCCTTATGATTTGAAATATTGGCTCTTAAATAAGTGGAGAAAACCTCTGAAATAGATGGGAAAAACAAGCTTGAAAACTCTCTAAAAATCATGACTAAAATAGCTCAAGCGAAGCCTAATTTATAGGCTTCTCAAAAACTAGCCGTTGCAGGCCAAGTCAGCAGTCTGCACTGCTGTCGGTCGACCGCCCGGTCGACCGGCCAACGGTCAGATTTCTGACCGTTGAGCCAGCGGTCGACCGGCCGATCGACCGTGGCCTGGATACAGAGAGCAGACACTCTCTGTCGGTCGATCGCCTGGTCGACTGGGGCCATTTCCACAGAGCAGAGCTCTCTGGCGGTCGACCAGGTCGGTCGACCGGCCCTCCAACCAAATAAGGCGTGCACATTTTGTGCACATCGGTCGACCACCTGGTCGACCGACCTCTAGCTCGGTCGGCCGTGCGGTCGACCGGCAGAAGCCAAAACAGTATACTTTTAGGGATTAAAAGTTTGTCATTTTTCTTTCAATAAAATCCCATAAATCCACAAAAAATCTACAAAAATAAGTTCAGTAAAATACTTTGATATACAAACATGTTTGAGTAAAAATCAAAACATGTTACAAATATTTGAACTATTTTTGTAACTTAGAAATTTTGGTTTAAAACAAAATCTGTATTTTTCCAAATAGATTTTTCCAAAACTTCTTTAAATACAAAAATAAGATATTTTAAACATTTTTAAAGCTTAGTGTGTATGGATATGATCCACTACACATATATGATGAAATATCTATGTTTTTGACATTAAGCTCTAAAATAGTTTTGGTTAAAACACATGTATATATGAAACTCCAAAAATCAAAACGGTATTTTTCTAAAATGAAAACTCTTTTGTATTTTTCAAAATGAAAACTCTTTTATAAAAACTCATCTAAATCTTGTGTGTGAGTGTATATGATACTTGAGCAATCCACCAACTATTCTATCCTTTACATTTTATCTAAAAATAAAATCTTAATAAAACAAACCTAGACACAAGTCTTCTCTTGAAGGTCTTCACTTGAAGTCTTCTTCTCCTTCTTGACTTGGTCCAAACTTTGATACAAAAAGCTAAACTCCTCTTGAGTACTTGATGTGATCTTGATTCATAAGCTCTTGAATGAACACGTGCTAATGATTGGTAGTTAAAAGTGCATTTTTATCATTATATTTACCATCACATTTTCATATTTATTCATATAATCATGCACAATTAACTAATATTTTATTATTTATTGTGTGCAAGCCTTGAGAAATAAAAATAAAGAAATAAAGCCTCAAAAGAAGCCCAAAAGCCCATGTTTAAAGCCCAATGTAAAAGTTGCAATTAACAATTGTCAAAATTGCAATTACTAAGGGCAATTGTTGCAAATACCAAAAGAAGAGGGAAGGATAGACTTCTATTCAACCCTAAATACTTGCAGGATGAGGATAAAAGCCAAAGAAGAGAGTGCAAAGATAACAAATTCGTTGATAAAAGATTTGGATTAGGGTAACTTGCTTCCCAAGTTATCCCGAAATCCACAAATAAAGAGTCAGGATGCAGCTTCCAGAAAGAAACGCCCAGATGGACGGACCAGAGGAGGCCACGCGTGAAAGCGCGTGGCCAGCCGACATCACTTGGCCGCGGAAACGCGGCCCAAGCCGCGTTTCCGCGGAAATCCAGTCTTATCTGGGGACCAGTTTTCGTGGGAGAGTTGTGTTGGGACTCTACCTCCTTCTGCACCTATAAATACCCCTGCAGACGCAACAGAAAGGGCGTACAGAAAATACAGAGCAAAAATCTAGGGTTTTAGGCAAACTTGTAATCTAGATTAGGTTTTTATTTTCGTTTTCTTTTGTAATTTTTGTAACGGAGAGGAGAGGATGCTTTCATGGAGGAAGGAGTTCATACTTGTACTGAGGTGACAACGGTGTAAGTTTTACTTTTCCTCTATTGTTAATTGAATCGACTGGAGGTTTGTCTTTGTTCTTTTTATTTTATTCTTGTTATATTGTATCTCTATTTTTGTTCTATCGTTGTTCTTCTATTTTTGTTTTATGTCATTGTTTCTTTCTCTGATGACTTGCAAACCGTGAGATCTGATTGCTTTGAGACGGCCTAGCCGAAGAAGTGCCCTTGATGGCCTATGGAGATGAACAAGCCTTCTCTTGCTAGTATAGTTTGTCTTTTCTTTTCGTAGTGTAGATCGCGAAGGTGGACGATCCTATACGCCATACTTGAACGCCTTCAAAGACAAGGTAAGTCGTTGCGAAAGATCAAAGGTAAGTAGGGCAGAAGAGGTAAGTAATTATTTTTTAGTTTTTCTTTCTTTCTTTTAGTTTAGATCACCAACTCACATCATTCTTTTCTTCCACCTCATTGTAAATACCATTGTAACTAATAAAATAAATAAAACAAGAGATAACTTACTTAAATGCTTCCATCGCTAGTCCCTCCCTGAGGATCACGACCCGCATAGCCATTGCTACCGCGGATTAGAATTGAGCACCCTGCATTATTGATTTAAATTCTGATATATTTTGTGTGCAGGGAAAATCTCAATCAAAATTTTGGCACCGTTGCCGGGGAGGGACGGTAAGTTTTTCTCTAAAAAAAATTATTAACTAATTCTTTTATTCTTTCTGTTTGCAGGTTTGGAGAACAGAAAACAGCAGTAAGGACATATAGCAACTCTGTGCCTCTGCCCTCGAAGGCAGAGCAGCAGAGCCTACTACCTTGCCGCGCAAACGCGACAATAGCCGCTGATCTGCGGCAGTAGTAGAGAACTACTTACTGAATTTTCTGCAGGTTGCTGCAATCTGAAATTTGATTTGTTAGCTCTGTTATATTTGTTCTGTGATAAACTTGTATACTGCTAATTAATCAACAGTAATATACTTGTTGAAAAAGATAAAAAATTGATTAGACGTTTGCATTTTAGGCACGTGTCTTTTCAATTCATTTATTTTTACTATTGAAGAGTGCTGGAGCAAGGTACGTTCGCATTGCATGTAGAATAGGACTCATCTCTTGGTTAATTTTCATTGCTTTGAGTGAATCTTATTTACATATCTTGTACACTTGCACAAACTTATCTTAAGGGCACTAACCCATAACAAGATAAGGTGGGGATTTAATCACCCTTCCTTGGCCCAAAAATCATATTCCCAGCACTCACTGACCCAAGCCTAACTAAAAATAAGTAGACGTTGGCCCTAGAGACATCTCGGACTCAATTAGGAGATTATCCTAAGGGGGAACAGTGTTGGAAATTGACTCCTGCCAAATCAGTGTCTAGGAAGGGGATTGAGGGCCGAAAGCCCGAAGATTGGTGGTTATTTAATTAAGGAACGTCTTTGACGGAAAACCTCCCACCAATCTTGCCCTGACCTGGCTGATTAACTTGTGATCAAAGTCTACACCCTACCTCCTGTGGATAGTCTAACCAGTTAGGAGTCGTCTAGGTCATAAGTCTACCCTAACTTAGGTTAGAATTTTTTTTTGTTTGCTTATTTGTTTATTTTTGTTTTTCTTTGTTTGTGTTTGTGTGATATGGCATATAATAATAATTTTTTCAACTTTAATCCATATTACACACCAACTTCTTTTTCGGATATTACCAACCCGGCATATCATAATTTTGACTAATCTAGTGTGCCGGAATGGTCTTATCCGAATGAATATAACCCATGCCCCCCATCTTATGACCATAATTTCCATACCACTTTCAACTCTTCACAGAGTTCATGGGGTTTCGCTTCCCCCGAGTTCAATTTTCAACCAACTTGTCCCCCGTATCCACCTTGTCCACAGTATCCCCAAGATTCATACTCAGATCCTCCCATTCAGAATAGAAAACCATCTATCTTGGAAATGATGAGTATGCATGATTCCAATCAACAATCACCATCAATCTCTGATATGATGATGCGTGAGTCCAAGCAAAAATCACAAAATCTGAACGACTCACAACTTCATCATGATTACACTTCCTCTTTTCAAGTCCAATCACAAAATGATGCACCAATCGACTATATCGACTATGAAAAGATGCTTAAAACCATGACTCAGGCTAGATTAGCTCATGATCATGAAATAGATATGATGGTTCAATCTTTACGTTCTCACCGTTCGGCCGATTCTGCTTTCGCTGGCCACTCTCTTAGAGCCGAAGAGTCACGTTGCTTTGAACAACAAGATTCTAATTCAGTACCATCATTTGAACTTGCCGAAACTCCAATTTCTGATAGTTTGGCAAGTTATTCCTTTTCTGAAATAGAACTTGAGCATGAATATGATCATGATCTCCCACTTGGTGATTCAATTCTACTTTCTGATTCAATAATGACTCCGGTGTCTTCACCTGATTTTACTTTTCCCGAGTCAACATTAGATCCTGTGCCAATTCATCATGAAATTGAATCACCAATTTTTGATGATCATATTGAACTTGACCAATTTTATAATTTTGAAAGTCTCATGGATAAATTGGCAAGTTCTCATTTTTATGATATTGAACTCAATGAGATATGTGACCTAAATTCTCAAATTTGTGATCAAGTTCAAATTCCCGAATCATTATTGACTCCTGTTTTGTTACCCGACTTAGGTAATCTTTTAGAGTCAGTTTTAATTCCCACACCTATCATTTCTGAACTTGAATCACCAACATTGAGTCACATTCCATTGTGGGAAACTGATTGTGGACTTGAGTTTCAGCTTATTGATTTGGACCCACTTCCTGAACCTAGCCCGACTCCTGAACCCTTACTTGATTTAAGTTTCTTTCCTGAGTCGGTATTCGTTCCCATACTTACGACGTCCAAGTCAATCATTCCATCTTTTCACACTCCATTTTGGGACAAGGCGGTTGATACAATTGGCTCTGAATATAATTATGAATTATGGAAATTTGATGGGGTGAAATTGCTAAAAAATGATCATACATACATTTTAGTGGGTTATACAAGGGAAATTTCTGATAGGTTCCTCCAAATACTACTTTATCTTGATTGGGTAGCAACGCTTGGCCCAATTAGACCACCACCGGAACCACCACCTTGAGGTAACTTCTGCCTTCCCTTCTTCTTTTTCATGCATACATGCATACATTCATACATTGAGGACAATGCATGAGATAAGTGTGGGGTAGGCTTTACTAACATACTAACATAGGTAGAAAAACTAACAAAAATTTGCTAATTAAAAAAAAATAAAAAAAATAAAAAAATTATAAAAAGGACAATATTTTGACTTATCTTTTGAAAGAAATCTAAGTTAATCTTATGAATTAGGAAAATCATGATTAGAATTTATAAAAACTTAGTCAAAATAAATAAATTGTTTAATTTTTAGGTATAGGAGGAGAAATTGAATAAGTAATTAGTCTTAATTTTTACCTTAATGAAATGTGCATACTTAATGCATATCTAGGATTCTAAGACAAAGACCCTTGTGCCTCATATAAAAAAAATAAAAAAAATCACTAATTAAGCTGGATACATGTGCCTCAAGAAGCATAAGTATTCACGCCTAAAGGTGAGTTTATAAATAAAGTCCTTAGTTTTGTGGCCTAGTTCATTCGAATTTGAGTCCGCGGGGTGTTTTCTCACCTGGTGCCCTAAAGCCGACCGGTTTGGGAGCCACCGACTTTAAGTTCGCTACATGGGTGGATTAGAAAGCCCAAGGAAACTAAGAAAAAAATTACTTATATATGTACTAACACATCTAATAGTCAATTAGTTAGGTATGAGGGCCTCAAGAAGCCTTCATACTTACACGAAAGAAAATTAGATGAGTTATACATATTAAAAAAAAGAGAAATATATATATATATATATATATATATATATATATATATATATATATATATATATATATATATATATATATAAAGAGGCATGAGAGTCCAAGTTAAGGAATTTCTAGTAAAAATTCACAAGGATGCATATGACTTAGGGTAACGAAAAAGACTATACAAAAACTCAATTTTGACCCTTACCTAAAAAGAATAACAATTTACTATATAAAGACTAAGTTTAAGAATGAATAAAAATGAGGATCCTAAAAACTTATAGATTACTTAGTCTTTTAAAAAGTATTTCAAATATTTTCCTTTTTATGGATTTTGTGGGTGTAATCCGCTGAAAACCCTCACGAGACAATACTCGTCCTCTAGGGTAACCTAGGGGTTTAACGGCTTGTTGCACATGCTAAGTGCAACCGTGATTCCTACGAAAGTGAGTTAGCTAGATTAGTTTTTCTTTTTTGATTTTACTCGAGGACGAGCAAAAAAATAAGTGTGGGGGTGTGATTGGTAGTGAAAAGTACATTTTTATCATTACATTTACCGTCACATTTTCATATTTATTCATATAATCATGCACAATTAACTAATATTTTATTATTTATTGTGTGCAGGCCTTGAGAAATAAAAATAAAGAAATAAAGCCTCAAAAGAAGCCCAAAAGCCCATGTTTAAAGCCCAATGTAAAAGTTGCAATTAACATTTGTCAAAATTGCAATTACTAAGGGCAATTGTTGCAAATACCAAAAGAAGAGGGAAGGATAGACTTCTATTCAACCCTAAATACTTGCAGGATGAGGATAAAAGCCAAAGAAGAGAGTGCAAAGATAACAAATTCGTTGATAAAAGATTTAGATTAGGGTAACTTGCTTCCCAAGTTATCTCGAAATCCACAAATAAAGAGTCAGGATGCAGCTTCCAGAAAGAAACGCCCAGATGGACGGATCAGAGGAGGCCACGCGCGAAAGCGCGTGGCCAGCCGACATCACTTTGCCGCGGAAACGCGGCCCAAGCCGCGTTTTCGCGGCAATCCAGTCTTATCCGGGGACCAGTTTTCGTGGGAGAGTTGTGTTGGGACTCTACCTCCTTCTGCACCTATATAAATACCCCTGCAGACGCAACAGAAAGGGCGTACAGAAAATACAGAGCAAAAATCTAGGGTTTTAGGCTAACTTGTAATCTAGGTTAGGTTTTTATTTTCGTTTTCTTTTGTAATTTTTTTAACGGAGAGGAGAGGATGCTTTCATTGAGGAAGGAGTTCATACTTGTACTAAGGTGACAGCGGTGTAAGTTTTACTTTTCCTCTATTGTTAATTGAATCGACTGGAGGTTTGTCTTTGTTCTTTTTATTTTATTCTTGTTTTATTGTATCTCTATTTTTGTTCTATCGTTGTTCTTCTATTTTTGTTTTATGTCATTGTTTCTTTCTCTGATGACTTGCAAACCGTGAGATCTGATTGCTTCGAGACTGCCTAGCCGAAGAAGTGCCCTTGATGGCCTATGGAGATGAACAAGCCTTCTCTTACTAGTATAGTTTGTCTTTTCTTTTCGTAGTGTAGATCGCGAAGGTGGACGATCCTATACGCCATACTTGAACGCCTTCAAAGACAAGGTAAGTCGTTGTGAAAGATCAAGGTAAGTAGGGCAGAAGAGGTAAGTAATTATTTTTTAGTTTTTCTTTCTTTCTTTTAGTTTAGATCACCAACTCACATCATTCTTTTCTTCCACCTCATTGTAAATACCATTGTAACTAATAAAATAAATAAAAAAAGAGATAACTTACTTAAACGCTTCCATCGCTAGTCCCTCCCTGAGGATCACGACCCGCATAGCCATTGCTACCGCGGATTAGAATTGAGCACCCTGCATTATTGATTTAAATTCTGATATTCTATATTTTGTGTGCAGGGAAAATCTCAATCAGCTAACTCCAAATCTTGACTTTAAATCCTTTGTTGAAACTAAACACCTACTAAGATCTTGATCACAAATTTGAGACTAATTAAACACAAGATCATTAGTACTATAACTACATGAGTTAATCATCATCAAAACTAGAGTGATGGGCCTTTAGGCCAACACATTATTCTTCAAGATTTTAGTATTAAGAATTAGATCATCTTGTCCTAGATCTTTCATATCAAAATCTTGTGATAGAAATTATTTGATGTCATTTATGATTTGCATGTCAGAATCAAAAATCAAGATATCATCAACATATAAGCATAATATCACAATGTATTCTCATCTATTTTATGATACACACATTCATCGGTCTGATAAATATCAATCATAGGATAATATGATCTCATCAAATTTCATACGCCATTATTTGGGAGCTTGCTTGAGTCCATATAACATGCAATAAACCCCTCAGGTTCCATGTAAATTTTCTCATCTAAATCTCCATTTAAGAATGTTGTTTTAACATTCATTTGATGTATAATTAGTTCGTGAATTGCAACTAGGTTATGAGTACCCTAATGGTGATTCTCCTAGCTACTGAGGAATAAACATCATAATAATCCATACTGAATTTCTGGATAAATCGCTTAGCAACTAGTCTAACTTTATATTTGTCCACTGTACCATCAGGTCTAAGTTTCTTTTTAAATATCCATTTGGACCCTATGATTTTGCAGCCAGAAGGAAGATCAGTAAGCTCCCAAGTGTGATTTTGAACTACAGATTGTATTTCAGTATCTATAGCTTCCTTCTAAAATGGGTAGTCTAATGATTTCATTACATCTTCAAAAGTGGTAGGAGAGTTTTCTACAAGTAATGCATAAAAGTCTTCACAAACTTTTTCTAATCTAATTATCTTACTTCTCCAAGGTTCAAATTGAGTTTCTTCTTCTAAATGTCTGACCTGACTAGAACTGGGTTCAGCTTGAATGGAACTTGAACATGAATTTTCTTCAGTTACACCTGTATTAGGTCTGGTTTTATATGAAAAGATGTTTTCAAAGTAATGGGCATCCCCGGCTTCAGCTATAGTATTTTTGACTGTCACAAAACTCAAAATTGATAATAAAAAACCTATTAGCATTGCTATCTAATGCAAATCATATGAATATTCCATCTATTATCTTTGGACCAATCTCCTTTCTGTTATTCTCTAGAATCTTAACTTTTGTTAAGCACCCCCACACTTTCAAGTGATCTAAATTAGGATTTCTATTCTTTCATATTGTGTGAGGAGTTTTATCTGAGTTTTTGAAAGGTATTCTATCTGGGATATGACAAGTAGTCATGAAGGCTTTCCCTCACAAGTTCTCTGACACACTAGAGTTAATTAACATTGAGTTGACCATATCCATCAGTCTTCTATTCTTTTTCTCTGCTTCTCCATTAGATTGAGGAGTATAAGGTGCAGTCATCTTGTAATTCCCCGATCCCGTGGGTACGGAGACGTTACTGCAACGTATATATGTAGGTCGAAAATACCCTCACATATATACTCTAAGCATCAGTACATGCAAGAATCAGAGTACAGAAGCACGTGATGCATTATATATTCCAACATAAGAGTATAATTATAAAGTTATCATAGGATGTGACACAATATTATAAGAATATTATATCACCGATAGGCGCAAATGCGAGAATACAAAGAGGTACACAATTATGAACTGTACAAAAGGTGCTCGCGAGTCACAAAAGGAAAATTCGAGAGCCAAGCAGGGGTCCTGGAAGGATGCGGCCCCAGACGGTCTGCCGATGATCCACGCTTCCGCTGTGCATTTCTGATCAGCAACCGGAAGAATCCACAAGCTCCAAGCTTCGAGATCTGAACATGAGGATCCAGGGAGTCAGAAACTTCCCAACGAGTGGTGTGGTGAATGACAAGTGGCGTGTAGGGTAAGCACACGTGCATCGATAAATCTTAAATCAAAAGAGCATGTATTGAAAACTGTGTCGTGAGCACAGACATACAGGAGTAGGTAGAGAGATAGTAAGTGATATCAAGCAGAGAATATGCATGGTATAATATGATAAGAGCAGGAGACCAGTGGAATAGAACATAAGTGGTAAGACAGGATGTAAACATATATATAATATAATATAATAATAAAACTAAAAATCCAAAGTAAAACCTAATGAAAGAAAATACGATAAAACCAGTGGTACAAAACTAGTTTACGACTTCATGAGATAAGAACATCAAAGGAAAAATCCAAAGAAGGAAACCCTTATCTTTATACCGTATAGCTCACGTCGTTGTAAGCTAAGTTAATACGACCTGAATTGCAAAACACACAACGAATTATTAATTAACATCTTTTATTATTATTACTTGTCCTACTTAGATGTTTAGGTATGTGGACTAGCATCCCAGTACACATATATCACATCTGAGTAAAGCAAGGTTGTTATTGGAAACCAACGGGGGTATCAATGGACAATGCTTACAGTGGGTCCCGTGCATACCCGGGACCACGTCTCAGGATGTTTTGTTGCTGGCGTACGGAACCTACCGCGAGGCATTCAAGAGGGTTTATAGGATGCCCTTTTCAAGATGGTACCAAGAAGAAGGGAGCCAGCAATCCCCTCGGTCGCCTGAAGGCCTTGAGGTCGAACTTGAAGTTTTAGTTGCACAATATACCTAATACTAAACACGAACATATATTAATATCCGTAAGTTTCCCCCGACCCGGTATAAGCTGTCCCATTTATAGTTTATTAGATAATTATTAGATTACGGGAATGAGCAGGTGCATGTCAGGAGTATCTGGAGTACATATGTATGAGGAGTATGATTTGTACTAGAATATATCAAGATGTAATCAAGATGTCAGGTCATCATTCTCGTTATCGTAATAATTATGAGAGTCAAGTATGTCATGCCGGATGTCAGGTAATAGCATGACGTGGGGTGATATCAGGCAGGTGACAAGAAACAACATGGTAAATGTTAGCACATCAAGTGAAAGCACATCAAGCGATGCAAGCAAGTGTCAGGTGATAAAACGACAAGTGTTAACATATCAAGAGATAACATGTTAAGTGATAGTGTAATAGCCAAGCACAATCAAGTGGAGCTAAAGCAAGGCTGGAGCAATACTAACGTACAACACTGGATGCCATCACGTTCAGCGTGATTACCGCTCGCGGTACGGCTAACGCACGAGTGTGGTTGCGGACGAACCACTCCGCATCATCCGTGACGAAGCTGTACTCACGGCGTAACTACGTTCAGATGGAGTTATCGATAAAGCTCTGAGTGCTAGGCCTGCCTACCAGGCGTGGCTAGGAGACCTGACGGTCTATGTGCCCTGAGGCCTGTAGGGCCAAAGCCAAGTAGATATCTGTAGGTGTGTTAGTACCAAACAGGCATGCTAACATGGTAACAGGACATAGCAGCAATAATAGAAAGGATCAAACAAGTAGAGCTAGGCATGCTGGAGGCATAGGCAACGAACAGTGTTTAATCACTAAAGGTTTTGGTGGAGCCACCGAATTGCCTCGACTTAAAATGCGAGTCTAAAATCCGGCAGAGTTCCGTCTAGGCAAGTTTAGTGATAAAGCGCTGAGCGCTAAGCATGCCTACTAGGCAGAACATAAGAGACCTGATAGTCTAAGCACACTCCTCTTTTGAGGAAGTGGGTAAGAGCCCAAAGGCTAAAGTACACTCGGGGTCTAAGCGCACTCTCGGTAGCTACCATGAAACCCATAAGGATGCAAGCCTAAAACCAATTGGGTAGCTAGCTCGAGAGTGGGCAGAAATCCAGAGTCGGTACAAGGGTACCTGCACATTAGTACCACACATGCATAAATTTGGTGTCATCTACACCATTACAAGCATTACAGTACATCGATCTGATGCAAGCTAAGACATGTCCTCAGAATACAACACACCCAAACCCATACAATAACACTGGACTGGTACAAAATACAACACAATATCAAATCCAGTACAAGCTCAATAATGCGAGGAAAACCACTCACCTAAATCACAAATCTTAAGAAAAACACCATGAACTCTAGAAATTACACGTGTACGTACTCCCGAGTGGGGAAAACACATGAGGCGAGAAGGGCTTGGCCCCTTGATGGCCCCGACCCTAGGGTGGTGCGTCGGCCTCCCTTGGGTGGCCGAAGTGGTGGTCAGCCCAAGGAGGAGGAGAGGGAGAGTAGGTGAAGGAGGATGTGTTGGTGGTTGTTGTAATTGGTGAAGATGGCGGAGTTGCATTTTAATGGAGAAGGAAAAAGGGAAAGTGATGAAGATGATGTTGATGGTGATGTTGTAGGTTGAGGTGGTGGTAATGAGGGTGGTGTTATGGTGGTGAGAGTGAATATGGTGGTGATAGAAAGAGAAGCATAGGAGGTGGTGATGAAGGAGGAGTTGTAGTGGTGGTGGAAGTTGATGTTGAAGTTGGTGGTGGAGTTGTCGCCGGAATGGTCACCGGAGATATTGCCAGAGTAGAAGGGGGTCAGCCTAGAGCTTGAGGTGGTGGCCGACCTAGGTGGAGATGGAGTGGAGGTGGTTTGATGGATGGATTTATGGGTGGTAGTTATTTTGGAGAAGGTAAAGGAGATGGTGGGATTTTGCTGGAGTTTTGGAGTTTGTGGTGGAATAAATGGAGATGGAGGAGGAAGAAGATGATGGTAAGGAGTTTTATTAGTTGTAGTTATTGCGGAGTTGAAGGAGCTGTGGTTATGGAGTTTTGATGGAGGAATGAAGGTGAAAGGAGAAGGAAATGGAATTGTTTGGAGTTTTGGAGTTAAAGGAGAAGGGAAAGGATTAGGGTTAGGGTTTTTTTGTGAAATGGAAAGGGGGTGAGGTGGCTTGGCCAGTTCTAGTAATGGAAGAGGGGTGATGAATGAGTTGAGATATTTGAAGGAAGAAGTTATAATGTTTTAGATTAATGGAGAAGTGTTTGGAAGTTGTTGGAAGGAAAAGGAAGGAAAAAGGAAAAAAGGAAAACAATAGGAAAAAAGTAAGAAAAGTAATTAGAAGAAAAAATAGAAATAATTAGATGGTGGATTCCCCAGATTTAGTCGTGGATGCGGAAAATCTTCGGAAAAATAATAGAAATGCCTGAAAATCAAGTATCTCAAAAAGCTTTCAAAAATTCTCAAAAATCAAGAATATTATATTGAGTATCTTGGTAAAATTAGATTTATGAAATTCAATACCATTTTCAAATTAAAAATCTTAAAATCTATCATCAATACCGGTCGACACCGAATCTGACCGAATTTTGTTAAATTCAAAAAAATCTAAAAAAATGTATTAAGATAGTAAATATTATTCCAAGAATAAATGTGAAAGAAGTTTTTAAAAATTTAACTTTATTTATAATTTAAAAATATGAGAATTAATCGGCGGTACCGATCAATCCCGATTTTGGAGATTTTATTAAAATAATTCAGAAAAATTTAGAAAAATTATGAAAATTTTAAAATATTGCAAAAACAGTGTTTGAAACTAGAATAGATAAAATCTAACTACCAAAAATACAAAATTGAGAAATATATTAGGATCGGGTCTCTAGTTCAGATTATGGCTAACTCCGAGTCCACGAATCCGGATCCAATGCAAAACAATCATATAATTAATCATAAAATAATATAAATATGGGAAATAAATCAAAAAATATGATCAAAAAAAGTAAATACATATCTAAGTATGTATTCTGGGAAGGGGGTGTTACATTCTATCCACCTTACAAAAATTTCGTCCTCGAAATTTTGATAAGGAGAAGGTGTACATAGGAAAGGATAGGGACGAGGATTATATCAATTAATATATGAATAACTAAGGGTAACACTCCCAAATTGACTGTACAATAATCACAACATAGACATCTTCTGCACTTCCTGCCGTATAAATCTTCGAACGATCCAAATAATACTGACCTAACATCACTTCTTTATCTGAGGAGCATGAAGTTGCACTTGATGAAGAGTCTGTAATAGAATTTCTCGATGTGCTGCATACTTAGCAATACTCCAAGAATAGACCAGAATAATGAAAATGAAGAAAACCCTGATGAGACTGAGCATAAAAAAACTGATAATTAAGAATTCTGAATATTAAATGTCTATCACTGAAAGATATAGCCAAGAATATAGAATACCTGTAGAGAATCCTGACGATTGACTTCTAAAAGATAACACGATTGTAGATCAATTCTGAGAATACCCAAGCTTTGTAGAGTTGGTCGAAGAGATAGCATAATAGCTTCATTCAGTACTCTACCACTACACATCCATTCTATCCATATCTTAAGTTGGTATAAAAAAGACTGGAACAAAAAAATGAACAAATGGAAAGGACTCAGAAATCAAGGAAAGGACGATCAAGAAGGAAAAGATAACTCTGTACTTGTAGTTGGCCTGTATAACAAGGACTCATGCTTTCCAGATACAAATTTCTTTACCATTAATTTGTCGCCTGGATGTACTGAGGATGTGAGAGCCTAGGCTCTGATACTATCCTGTAGTGCCCTGATCCCATCAGTATGGAGACGTTACTGTTGGCCCAGAGGCCCTTTCACTCTAGTTTTGATGATGATTAACTCATGTAGTTATAGTTTACTAATAATCTTGTGATATTTAGTTTCAGATATTTGATCAAGATATTAGTAGGTGATTAGCTTCAACAAAGGTGTTTTGGAGCTTTCACATGGTGATTCAAGAGCTCGCGCGTCAAGATCGCATCTAGTTCTCGGTTGGAGTTAAGCTCGTTAGATCGTGTTTGGATCGAGTCCACTTGGAGACGGAATTCTACAAGAAGACCTCGGTTTGTTTAGTTTATATTTTAGATCTTGTGTTAAAGATTAGATAGTGTTGATATGCTCAAGTTCAAAGTACACACACAAAAGTTTCAATTTGTTTGGTTTTCGGTTTAACCGGTTTTGGTTTTTCATATATATGATTTTCATGAATAGATAGAATTAAAACAAGTTTACATGGTTTAATGTATATTAGATTTGATTTATATACATCTATGCTTCATCTATTTAGAAAAACTTACTTTGATAGTCTATTTCATGAGTTGGAGTTTTGTATTTAAACAAAACTTATTTTTGAATTTCATGTCAAAAATATAGATATAATATCTTTCATCTATATTGGATTCTATCCATATACAATATGCTTAAAAGTTATTTCAATATCATGTTTTTGTATTTGCATGAGTTTTGGAGAAAACGGTTTTCCATTTCAAAATCCTAGTTTTTGGAAAATACGGATTTTGGATGTAGGCAAAGCTTCAATGGTTCAAATTGTTTGAAATATGTGTTGAATTTTTGTCATACATATTTGTATTTCAAAGATATAATAAGAACATATTTTTGTGAAATTTATGTGTATTTTATGGGATTTTTTAGAAGGCAAATACGCAAGTTTTTAATCCCTATAAGTTTGACCTGGCTGTCTGCCGGTCGACCGGATCGGTTGACCGAGGCAGAAGTCGGTTGACCGGTCCGGTCGACCGACGTACACAGACGTGCATGCAGCCTAGGCTGGGAGGGACCGACGTGCACAGACGTGCATGCAGCCCAGGCTGGGGGCCGGTCGACCGGGTCGGTCGACCGCCAAAGAGCTTCTGCTCTCTGGAAACGGCCCCGGTCGACCGGCAGAGAGCTCTGCTCTCTGTTTCTAGTTTTCGGTCGACCGGCCGGTTGACCAGTGGCTCAACGGTCATAATTATGATCGTTGGCCGGTCGACCGAAGGGCAGTTTTGCCCTTTGCCCGACTGCTAACGGGCAGATTTCTTTGGGTCTATAGATACCCCTCATTTGAGCTGGCTTTACACAATAATTTCAAGAGCAAAAATCTGTTGGCCCAGAGGCCTTCCACTCTAGTTTTGATGATGATTAACTCATGTAGTTATGTTTACTAATAATCTTGTGATGTTTAGTTTCAGATCTCTAACCAAGATATTATTAGGTGATTAGCTTCAACAAAGGTGTTTTGGAGTTTTTCACATGGTGATTCAAGAGCCCGAGCGTCAAAGTTCATATGTAGCACTCGTTGGAGTCAAGCTCGGTGGATCACGTTTGGATCGAGTTGACTTGGAGACGGCGTTCTACAAGAAGACCTCGGTACATAGTTTAGTTTATGTTTTAAATCCATTTTTTAAAGATTAGATAGTGTGATATGCTCAAGTTCACAACACACACACACTTGTTTTAAGTTTCATGTTTTGGTTTTCGGTTTTTGATTTAACTGATCTTGATTTTCATGAATAGATAGAATCAAAACAAGTTTACATGGTTTAATGTATATTAGATTTGTTCTATATACATGTATGCTTCAACTATTTAAACAAACTTAGTTTGATAGTCTATTTCATGAGTTTCGTGTTTTGGTATTTTAACAAAACGTATTTTCGGATTTAATGTCAAAAACATTGATATATATATATATATATATATATATATATATATATATATATATATATATATATATATATATATATATATCTTTCATGTATATTGGATTATATCCATATACTACATGCCTAAAAAGTTTCATATCATGTTTTTATATTTGGATGAGTTTTGGACAAAACGAATTTTCAATTCAAAAAATCTAAGTTTTGGAAAATACGGTTTTTGGTTTTCGGCAAAATTTCTAAGTCACAAAAATGGTTCAAATTGTTTAAAATATGTGTTGAATTTTTTCACATATGTTTGTATATCAAAGTATTATACTGAAACTATTTTTGTGGATTTTTAGAGATTTTATGAGATTTATTTGGTAATTAAAAACCTAACTTTTAAATCCCTTAATTCAATCTGCCAGGCTCTGGCGGTCGACCGACCGGTCGACCGGACCAGGAGCCGGTCGACCGGAACGGTCGACCGGATGTGCACAAAACGTGCACATGGCCATATCAGTTGGCTGGTCGACCAAGCGGTCGACCGACTGAAGGCAACCCACTTTCGGGTTGCCCCGGTCGACCGGCTAGAGAGCCGTTGCTCTCTGGTTCAGGGCCCGGTCGACCGGGCGGTCGACCGGAAGGCTCAACGGTCACTTTTTTGACCGTTGGCCGGTCGACCGGCTGGTCGACCGGAAGGCCAATCTGGGCCTAGTCAGCTGCCAACGGGCAGATTTTTGATTGGGCTTATAAATACCCAATCCTTGGATGTTTTTCAACCAAGTTTCAAGAGCCAAAAAACTCAGAGCTTCTCTAGTGTTTTTACAAGTTTTAAAAAGAGTTTTAGAACTTCAAAGATTTGATCTTCATTTATTTTCAAAGTGTTTTTATTTCAAAGAAAATAGTCTTTTTGGGAATTTGTTTTTGGTTTAAAAATTTTATATCTATTTGAAGATTTCCCAAGTGATTTTCTTTGTTCAAAACAATTTGTTTTCTCACACTTGAGCTTATCATTCTATCCTATCTATAGGATCTTTATTTTTGTGAGAAAGAGATTGGTTTGTGGTCTTTTGATCACTAAGTTGTAAACCCTCCTACTTTGTGTTATCCCTCTTGTATAGAGATTGATTTTAGAGTGGTGGCTTTGTGCCCTATCCCTCTAGTAAGAGGTTGATTGGTGTTTGGCTTTGTGCCCATCCCTCAAGTGTGAGATGATTAATTTGTGGTGGCTTTGTGCCTAGCCTCTAAGTGTAGAGGTTGTGTTTGTAATTGAGGAAGGAGTTGTGTACTCCCGGTTGTAATTGCCCCAAATCCTCAGTGGAGGTTCCCTGTGTGGGAGTCCTGTGTGGACAAGTTAGTGAAAATCTTTCTGTGTGAAGGCGGGGACGTAGAGCTATGTGCTCGAACCTCGAAACATATCCGTGTGTTAGCGATTGATCCATTGACTCTAACTCTCTCTCTCTATTACTTTGAGCATTGCATCATATTTCCATATCATATATGCTTGTGTTGTTTGTGTGTGCCTCACTTGTGTTTTAACCACGAGAGTTTCATATAGCACCTCAACTCTTATTTAGAGGAATCAAGAGGAGTTAGTCCAGAGCCCTTTACCAGGAATTCGGCTACACTCGTTGGTTACATTAAGTGTGTTGCAATTTTAGCTGTTTAAATTCCGCATTTTGTTCATTAGATTAACCGTACACCTATTCACCCCCCCTCTAGGTGTACTTACAATTGGTATCAGAGCCTACGCTCCTGATATTAGGTTTAACCACCTAGGAGTGTGATCTTAGTTTACTAATCTAGTTTGCATTTGCACACTTATATTGTTTACACACACTCATGGATTGCTTGACACCTCCCATGTTTGATGTCTCCAACATTGACATGTGAAAATTTAGGATGTCCATGTACTTGAAAACCCTAGGCTTGCATGTTTTCCTTTCTGCTACCAAGAAATCCTATCTTGGTAATAGCAATCATATAGAGGCCAATGCACAAGCCCTTGAGGCACTTAGAAGCACGCTTAATAAAGAATATCTGTGCTTAGTTTCTAACTGTGATTCCGCCTTTGCAGTGTGGAACACGTTGACCTCCTCCAAGCTTCAATTGCCAATCCAAACGGAGGATGAATCTAGTGGAGAATCCGAGCAACGTTGCTTCATGATCCAAGGGAATGACTCCCTTGAGGTATATTCAGAATCTCAATTAGATGATGATGATGCTAGTTCTTCTAGTAATGATTGCATTGATGCAAATGCTTTGAATGAAGAACTATCCATTGTATGTAAAAATTGTTAGATAAATATAATCTTTTGAAAAAGAAGAGTTTTGAACTTAACAAAGAAAATAAGGATTTGTGTTCAAAACTAGATTTGATTTTGCAAGAGAAAGTGGAGATTTCTAATGAAAGGGATTCATTGAAATCTAAACTTTAACTTGCCCTAAAAGAAAATGATATTTTGAAAAATAGAAATGATTGCAATGATGTTTTGAAGAAAAATGAGACTTTAACTTTAAAACTTGATTTTGTTTTAAAAGAAAATATTTCTTTGAAAAACAAAATTGACTTGATTTCAAATGATTTAGAAGTTTGCTTAAATGAAAATAAATCTTTGAAAGTTGATTCACATGTTTGCCATGCTAGTGTAGCTTCACCTAGCTTACCTATTGCATGCACCTCTTCCTCTAGGATTGATAATGATATATGTTTGTTAAAGAAGGGTGTGGATTGTTTGGGCTCCACTTTGAGCCATTGTGCTTTGAATCACTCACGATTGGAATCTTTGTTTCGAAAGAAACAAGTTCCTCTTATGCATGCACACAAATCACATCATACACATGCTCCTCACGTTTATACACATAACACTTTGTATGCTCATGTGTACACTTGTACACATTGTGGACGTAAGGGCCACCTTGCTAAGTTTTGTTATGATCGTATACATGATTCAAATTTAGCAACTAAGTTTGTTTGGGTTAGGAAAGGAACTAACCCCCATGGACCCAAAAGAGTGTGGGTACCAAAGATCACCCCTATGCTATTTGATGTAGGTGTGGGCTCTCGCATGACGTGAGAGCGATGGTGCCTTGAGGTGGATGCGTTCCGAGCTTAAAGAGGACAAATTTGGATGCATCACTTTCAAGGAGAGTTTGGTGGGAGGACCATCTTGTTTTGGAGACATGGAGAGTTGCCCTCATGGTTTTGGTAACTATCCCTTACACCTCATTTATGTTTGCATGCTTTTCATGTCATTGATTTTTAGCATGTCTTATTTTAATGCTCATTATGTCATATTCCATGTTTCTTAGTCCTATGACATACATGATTAGTACTTGAGACACCCATATTTAATATGGACCCATATTTTGTGTTCTCTCTATGTTTTAGCTATCATGTAAATCATAGATCTAATGCACATGCATTTGTCATAATGATCATATGTATGTTTATGAGTTTTGTTTTGCTTTCTATGCGTCATGTTTTGATTACTTGTTTAGATGTTAGTTTTCATTAAAATTAGGTATATATACTTGTACAACTAGTGAGCTACAAATAGACTATTATATGTTTGTGCTTGAATGCTTATTTGTACCCATTAGATGTATTAGTATAGTCTAGTTTTGATGATTCAAACATTTTGACCTGTATTCCCATTTTTGTACATGTTTCTCATGTTTATGTTTAACTTCATGTATATGTCTATTTTGTCTAAACTATTGGTTATACATATACATCCTTGAGCCACTTTCCTTCATGCATATACTTTTGTGGACTCGTTTATTTTTGGATATGTATGTATTCTTTAGTTTGTACATGACATACATATACCTTAAAGGATTATAGTTTTGATGACTTTCTTGTGTTTCATGTTTTAAGGAATTTCTTTTTGAGCTCGATTGCCTAGTTTCATGATAATGTGTTTTCACATAACTCTTATGCACTCACTTTATTTAATGTTTTCTCATGATTTTATTTTCATGAGTACAATTTGTGCTTTATGGTTTTTGAGTGTTAATGATCATGTGATCTACATGTTTTTCATGAAATATAATTTTATTTTATTCCTTGCTTGAAGGATTTCGTACTAGTTTACAAGTTTTTCATTTAACTAGTTCGTATTCTTCATTATGGTAGAGTTTTTCAAACATACAATATTTTCAAACTTATTTTTGAAAACCCCTACCCGTCCAAGGGCGGTTGGTTGGGCGACCATGCCTTATATGCTTATTATTGAAAATCTTTTTAAACATGTGCGTGAAATGGGTGGTAGGAAATATGAGTTATACACTAGATCTTATTATTGTTTCAATTGGTATCATTAGATCTTTTCAATTGGTATCAATATTGACATTCTTTTTGTATACTCATATATATGTTTTTATATATGTATGCATACACTTCAAATAGTATCAATTTCATTGGTATTCAAATTTTTCATACATATATATATGTTTTATTTGTGCTTACTATATCTCTATATCTTTAAGCACAAATTTTGGTTATGCTAAGCTTGATTTCTTAAAATAACTATCATATTTCAATTGATTATTTTTCAATTGGTAATTATACAAGCTTATGCATCATTTTATTTGGTATTTCATAAAAGGGGAGAAAATTCGTGTTTCATCTTTCATTTGGTATTTTGTTTACCTTTGATTTTCCACTCCCATACTTTATGATGAAAAATGATTGAAAAATTAATATTAATTTTAAATTTGGTATCATATGCTCAAAATGAAAAATACTTACAATTGGTAAATGAAAAATATCTTACAATTGGTTTATGTTTTTCAAATTGATATCAAAAGTGTATAATATTTTCAATTGGTACTAATTTTTACAATTGGTATCAAGATTTTTTATTTGTTTACTTACAATTGGTAATCAAGATTATCTATATGTTTACATCTTTCATTTTGGTATCAAAATTTTGATTGGTTTCTTAAGTTTGGTTTTCAATGCCTTATTTACTTTCAATTGGTATTCCTCAAAATTTTTGTTGGTTTACCTATTTGTTCACTTACAATGGTTTACCTATTTTGTTGGTTTACCTATTTTTGTTGGTTTACCCATTATGGTATCATGATGCACTATATTGATATATTTTTAATTGGTATCATGGTTGTTTTGTTTTCACCCCTTGAAGTATTTTTTTTCCAGACAAAAAGGGGAAGAATATGTTTTATTGATTTTCTTTGACCCCTTTGTTGATGATTGACAAAAAGGGGGGAGAAGTATTTGAGTTATATGCATGTTTTCATATTGGTATCAAGAGATAGTTTGTTTTATGTTTTGTTGATATTGGTATCAAGAGCATGAATACTAGTATCTAGAAACATAGTTTGTTTGTTTTTTTTTTTATTGGTATCAAGTGCATTATTTAAAGAACATGTTTATGAGAAGAAGAAATAATTTATTTTGGTATCAAGAGCTTGTTTTATGCATGTTGATGCATTTCATGTTTGGTATCAAGAGCATGTTTTTTATTTGGTATCAAAAGCATGTTCATTTCATTGTTTTATGCATATCTATGCATATTCATGATTAATATTCATTGCATATATTTATTATTTATTGCTATGCATGAGTTAAGGGGGAGCTTCTTCGAAGCTTAACTTTAATCCATGCACATATAACTCCATGAGTTTTGTCATTATCAAAAAGGGGGAGATTGTTGGCCCAGAGGCCTTCCACTCTAGTTTTGATGATGATTAACTCATGTAGTTATGTTTACTAATAATCTTGTGATGTTTAGTTTTAGATCTCTAACCAAGATATTAGTAGGTGATTAGCTTCAACAAAGGTGTTTTGAAGTTTTTCACATGGTGATTCAAGAGGCCGAGCGTCAAAGTTCATATCTAGCACTCCTTGGAGTCAAGCTCGGTGGATCACGTTTGGATCGAGTCGACTTGGAGACGGCGCTCTACAAGAAGACCTCGGTACATAGTTTAGTTTATGTTTTAGATCCATTTGTTAAAGATTAGATAGTGTGATATGCTCAAGTTCACAACACACACACTTGTTTTAAGTTTCATGTTTTGGTTTTCGGTTTTGGTTTAACCGATCTTGGTTTTCATGAATAAATAGAATCAAAATAAGTTTATATAGTTTAATGTATATTAGATTTGTTCTATATACATGTATGCTTCAACTATTTAAGCAAACTTAGTTTGATAGTCTATTTCATGAGTTTGGTGTTTTGGTATTTTAACAAAACGTATTTTCGGATTTAATGTCAAAAATATTGATATATATATCTTTCATGTATATTGGATTATATCCATATACTACATGCCTAAAAAGTTGTTTCATATCAAGTTTTTATATTTGGATGAGTTTTGGACAAAACGAATTTTCAATTCAAAAAATCCTAGTTTTGGAAAATACGGTTTTTGTTTTTCGGCAAAATTTCTAAGTCACAAAAATGGTTCAAATTGTTTGAAATATGTGTTGAATTTTTTCACACATATTTGTATATCAAAGTATTATACTGAAATTATTTTTGTGGATTTTTAGAGATTTTATGAGATTTATTTGGTAATTAAAAACCTAACTTTTAAATCCCTTAATTCAATCTGCCAGGCTCTGGCAGTCGACCAACCGGTCGACCGGACCAGGAGCAGGTCGACCGGAACGGTCGACCGGATGTGCACAAAACGTGCACATGGCCATATCAGTTGGCCGATCGACCGAGCGGTCGACCGACTGAAGGCAACCCACTCTCGGGTTGCCCTGGTCGACCGGGCGGTCGACCGGCCAGAGAGCCGTTGCTCTCTGGTTTAGGGCCCGGTCGACTGGGCGGTCGACCGGAAGGCTCAACGGTCACTTTTTTTGACCGTTGGCCGGTCGACCGGAAGGCCAATCTGGGCCTAGTCAGCTGCCAACGGGCAGATTTTTGATTGGGCTTATAAATACCCAATCCTTGGATGTTTTTCACCAAGTTTCAAGAGCCAAAAATTCAGATCTTCTCTAGTCTTTTTACAAGTTTTAAAAAGAGTTTTAGAACTTCAAAGATTTGATCTTCATTTGTTTTCAAAGTGTTTTATTTCAAAGAAAATAGTCTTTTTAGGAATTTTTTTTTGGTCTAAAAATTCTATATCTATTTGAAGATTTCCCAAGTGATTTTCTTTGTTCAAAACACTTTGTTTTCTCACACTTGAGCTTATCATTCTATCCTATCTATAGGATCTTTGTTTTTGTGAGAAAGAAATTGGTTTGTGGTCTTTTGATCACTAAGTTGTAACCCTCCTACTTTGTGTTATCCCTCTTGTGTAGAGGTTAATTTTGGAGTGGTAGCTTTGTGCCCTATCCCTCTAGTGAGAGGTTGATTGGTATTTGGCTTTGTGCCCATCCCTCAAGTGTGAGGTAATTGATTTGTGGTGGCTTTGTGCCTAGCCTCTAAGTGTAGAGGTTGTGTTTGTAATTGAGAGAGGAGTTGTGTACTTCCGATTGTAATTGGCCCAAATCCTCAGTGGAGGTTCCCTGTGTGGGAGTCCTGTGTGGACAAGTTAGTGAAAATCTTTCTGTGTGAAGGCGGGGACGTAGAGCTGTGTGCTCGAACCTCGAAACATATCCGTGTGTTAGCGATTGATCCATTAACTCTAACTCTCTCTCTTTTATATTGTGCCTTGCATCATTTCATATTGCTCATTTTATATTATATGCTTTGTTACACTAAGTATGTTGCATTTAGTTTTTAATTCTTCATTATTTGTCATTAATTTAGCCTTACACCTATTCACCCCTCTCTAGGTGTACTTTCAGTTACTGCAACATATATACGTAGGTCAAAATACCCTCACGAATATACACTAAGCATTAGTACAGACAAGAATTAAAATACAGAAGCACGTGATACATTATACATTCCAACATAAAAGTATAATTACAAAGTTACCATAGGATGTGACAGATATTACAAGAATATTACGTCACCGATAGGCGCAAATGCGAGAATACAAAGAGGTTATACAATTATGAATTCTACAAAAGACGCTCGCTAGTCACAAAGGGAAACTCGGAAGCCGAGCAGGGGGCCTGGAAGGATGGGGCCCCAGACAGTCTGCCGATGATCTACACTTCCACTGTGCAATTCTTGATCAGCAACCGGTAGAATCCACAAGTTCCAAGCTCCGGGATCTTGACATGAGGATCAAGGGGATTCAGAAACTCCCCAACGAGTGGTGTGGTGAATGCCAAGTGGCGTTCAGGGATAAATGTAAGTCACCTAGAGGGAGTGAATAGGTGACAAGCTAATCTAATGCACAATAATGTGAAAATAAAAACTATTATGCAAACACATAAAGTATAATAAAAGAGTGAAGCCAAATTCCCGGGTGAAGGGCTCTGGACTATCTCCTCAAGATTCCTTTAGATTAAGAGTTGAGATGCCACTATGGCTCTCTTGGTTGAATACAAATGTGAACAAACAATCCAAGCATATATCAATTAAGCACAAGAAATATCAAGCAAGTAAAAGATTTAAACAATAAGTACATGCAAGATATAAAGACAAGTGAGAGAGAGATGAGCAATCGCAAACACGGGAGATTTGTTTCGAGGTTTGAGCACACTTGCTCTACGTCCCCGCCTTCAACACTATGAAGTATTTTCATTAAAAATGATCCCGCAAGATCACTCGGTGCCGCAACACCTACAACGAGCTCTCTCAAAAACTCTTGGACTCATAATCATTTGTTCCCGCAAGAACAACACACACAAGCACACTAGGTTGCCGAGGCCATACCTCTGCACCGAGCTTCCACAAGAACTCGTCACAACACGAATCCACAAGTTCGCCTCCTCAAATACAAAGATGAACTCTTGATGATCTCTACACTTTGATCACCAAAGACAACTTTCATAACAAGTATCCTTTAGAATGAATATAGCAATGAAAAACTCAGACTTGTGTGAGAAAACTAGGTAGATTGAGTAGTGAAAAACTCAAGAAATATCTTTTGAAAGCACTCTTAAAAACTCTCCTTTTTATATGGAGGTTTTAGCTCAAAATCATGTGGAGAAAACCCTAAGAGAGATGAAAAAAGCTGGCTCTAAAACTTCTCCAAATTCTTGTATAAAACTAGCCAAAACAACCCCCTTTTATAGAGCTACAAAAACTAGCCGTTGGGGCAAATCCCCAGGCCAGATGACCTGTCGGTCGACCGGTCAACGGTCATATTTATGATCGTTGGGGTTGCCGGTCGATCGCACCCAGGTCTTGACCTGCCGGTCGATCAGTTGGTCGACGGAGGCTAGAACCAGAGAGCACTTCTCTCTGGCCGGTCGACCGCTCGGTCGACCGAGGCCAGATCCAGAAAGTAAACTCTCTGGATCGGTCGACCGCCCAGTCGATCGGTCCTCAAGCCAGGGCTTGTGCACGTCTCTGTGCACATTGGTTGGCCACTCGGTCGATTGACTTCTGGTTCAGTTGACCGGTCGGTCGACCGCCAGAAGGCCAGGTCAGGGATTATTAGGGATTAAAACTTGGTCTTTCAATATTCTATAAAATCCAATAAAATCACATAAAATCCACGAAAATAATTTCATTGAAATACTTTGAATTACATTTATGTGTGATCAAAAATCAACACATATTACAAACATATTGAACTATTTTTGCGATAAAGAATTTTAGCTTTAAACCAAAAACCGTATTTTTCAAAATCAATCTTCAATTTAGAAAATGATTTTTTCAAAACTTGTTCAAATATAAAAACCAGATATTCAAACTCATTTGAAGCATAGTGTGTATGGATATGATTTAATACACATATTTAATGAAATATTTATATTTTTGACAATTAAGCTCTAAACAAAGTTTTGATAAATACAAAACTTAAACACATGATATAGAAACATCAAATAAGTTTTTCTGAACATTTGAACCAACAATGTGTATGGATGAAGTTACAATCACATATAAAATATGTAAACTTGTTTTGATGAACTCTATTCATGAAACATAAAGATATCTTCTTTGAAACTCAAAATCAAAACTGTATTTTCTAAAATAAAACTATTTTAAGAAAACACATATAATTTTTTTGTGTGTGCGTATATGAGCTTGAGCAATCTACAACCAATCTATCTTTTATATTTTATCTAAAATAAAAATCTTAACACTTACAAACATGATTCAGGTCTTCACGAAAATCTTCTCTTGAAAATCTTCTTCTATTTCTTGACTTGATTCAAATCTTAGTCCAAAGAGCTAGACTCCTCTTGAGTAATTAATGCGATCTTGATGCACGAGCTCTTGAAACAGTATGTGCTAGCTTCAAAACTTAACTTCGAATTTTTTGTTGAAGCTAAACACCGATTAAGATTTTGATCAAATATCTGAAACTAAATAATCACAAGATCATTGTACTATAACTACATGAGTTAATCATTATCAAAATTAGGGTGATGGACCTTTGGGTCAACAATCTCTCCTTTTGATGATGACAAAACTCATGGTGCTATATATGCATGGATTAAAGATAAGCTTCATAGAAGCTTCCCTCAACTCATGCATAGCAAAAACAATAAAGATATTCAATGAAAGCATATAAACTAAACGAAAATATACATTCATAAAGAGGAGAGGCGTTAAGTTAGCCCCCTGCATACATGTATTACATGGAGAAGGGATGACTAGATCCTATCCCACATAAGCATAATATACAATGTATAGACAGAGATATTAAGCTCCCCTTACACACTTGTATCACATAAAGAAGAGAGGTCAAACTCTACTATATGTAAAATACACTCAATATTAATCTACACATGGAGGAGATGTCACACTCCCCTAGCACATAAGCAATATATTTCAAACAAATTTTGAAAACCTTTAAAAAAATAAAATTTTCAACAAAATTTTTTTTGATATACCACTTGTATGTTGATATCACTTGTAGATGAACAAAATTATTAAGATACCAATAGTAAATTTTTGATACCAATAAATCAAGAAATTGATACCAATTGTAAATAAAACATAAAGTATGAAACTAATTGTAAGTTTTTAATACCAATTTAAGGTAAACATGAAATATATTTTGATACAAAAAAAACTACCAATTAAAATCAATGCATGTGCCTGTAGTGATACCAATCAACATCTAGAATTAAATCAAGCTTAACATAAACTTTTTATGCCTAAAATAAAATAGGTAGTATTGTAAAATGAGTACAATCTAAATCACATATGTGTATGTATGAAAATGAAAATACCACATGAAATATGGTGCATACATATATATAGAAACCAAAATATGAGTATACAAAATGAATAGATCATGAAAATTATGTATAACTCATAACTATCCACCTTTATCATACACATGATAAAAAGATATTCAATAAGGTACACAAGGCATGGTCGCCCGACCAACCGCCCTTAAGTTGGTAGGGGTTTTCAAAAATAAGAGTTTGAAAATAATTTAACATGTTTGAAACTCTACTAATTTAAGAATCAAGAAACTAGTTTAAAACAATTTTTGAAAAACTAGTTAAAGATCTTTCAAAACATGAAACCAAATCATATCTCCCATGAAGTATTGCTAAGTACACAAAAATTGTCACTCAAGATCTATAGGGCTCAAAAAAGTGCTCATAAAATAAAGCATGAGTAAACAAAAATAATGTGAGTGCACAAAAATCATGTGAATAACATATTCATGAAATAAATCAATAAGGCCCAAAACAAACATAAAAACTAAATTTTTAATAAAAATTAAACAAGCATCAAGGTTTATGTATATTTTTGCAAATCTAATATCCAAAAAAATGAGTCAAAAATGGAATTTTGCATGAAAGGCAAATGACTCAAGGATATACATGTATATGTTGGCCCAAAAGGTTACACTCTCTATTTATATATGTTTTGATGATAATAAAACATATAGAAGCTATTTGGTATTAATAAGTTGTTCTAGAATGAATTTCAGGTTTGTACAAGTCTTGGTGGCTTTAAGCATATTGCAAGGTTTATAGCGCTAAAAGCATGTTGATAGGTTGATGGCACAAGAGGACTCTTTCATAGGAGAGGAGGCTCTAGCTTGGCGCAACGCGGCTCGGAGACTTCTTTCTATAATTTTATACTTTAGTTTGTTAAAGTATAGTATATATGAAAGCACACCTAGAGGGGGGGGTGAATAGGTGTAAATGCTAATCTAGGAACTAAGTGCGCTAAATGCGGAAGCTAAACACAAATTTTGCAACACACTTAATACAACACACAAGTGTAGCCGAATTCCCCGTGAAGGGCTCTGAACTAACTCCTCTTGATTCCCCTAGATATGGGTTGAGGTGCTATGTGAAGCTCTTGTGGTTAAGTATAAGTGAGGCACACACAAACAACCAAGCATATAAGATGATATATCAATATGAATATATGTAAGGCACAAATGCAAGCAATAAGATATGAATGAATGAATGATGCTTTGCACAAAATAAAGAGAGAGAGTTGAGAGATATTGGATCAACCGCAAACACAAGGATATGTTTCGAGGTTCGAGCCCTTAGCTCTACATCCCCGCCTACACCATCGTGCAGGATTTCCAATCCACTATCTCCCACCGAGGGAACCTTCATCGAGAAGGATTTGTTACAACAATGGAGTACCGAACTCCTCTCTCAAACACCACCTCACAACCGAGGGGTAGGCCCGTAGCCAAACAACAACCAACACCTCTACCGAAGAGGGTTTACAAACAATCTCCACCTCTCACTAGAGGGAGCAAACCAATCACCCGATCAACCTCTACCGAAGAGGGATACAACAAAAGCAAGGGTGTACAACTAGTGGTTTCTTTCAACCACAAACCAATCTCTCTTTTCCACAAAACAAGATCCTAATAGAATAGGATAGAAGATAAGCTCAAGTGTGGAAAACTAGGTGTTTGGAAAACAGAAACTCAAAGAAAAAGCTTGGGAAAACTCTTGTAAAAGATAGAGAATGAAAACCAATACAAATATCCCAAATTCTTATTTTCTTTGATTTTTCCAAAAACCTAAAACAAATAAGATTGGAAGATTAAAGCTCAAAAATACTTTTGAAAACTTGTTTTAAACTCTTGGGAAACAGCAATTTTTCTCTTTTTAAAAACCTTAGCCAAAATCCCAAACAAATGGGGTTTATATAGGCCAAACCCTGAAACTAGCCGTTAGGCTGACGTGGCAGCCTGACAGGCCTGGAGGTCGACCGTCCGGTCAACCGCCAACGGTCAAAAATGTGACCGTTGGGCAAACCCGGTCGACCGCCCAGTCGACCCAAACAAACAGAGAGCTCTGCTCTCAGACCCGGTCGACCGAGCTTGTGTCTGCCAGACGTGCACAAGTCTGTGCACGTCGGTCGACCGCATGGGTCGACCGGCCCATGGTGCGGTCGACCGTCAGGGTCGACCGACCTGGCCTGTCAGCACAAACCTGGGTCAGAAAAACTGGAAAAAAATATTTTAATTAATCTTTTATCTTTTCTGAAAATACCATAAAACTTGTTTTAACATTTTATATTGAAACACAAACTAGTGATAAAAATTTCAAGACAATATATCAACATATCAATTCATTATAGAGTCTTGCAAATTTTATCAAAAATCAAAACTTGTATTTTTATCAAACTTGATTTTTCAATACATGAATAGGAAAGTCAAAATAAGTTTGTCTAGGAAGTTAAAAGCATGTATGTATATCTAAAACATATCTAATATACATAAAACTATTTAAATTTATTTTGATCAAACTATTCATGAAAACCAAATCCAAAACATAAAACGTGTGTGTTTGTGTACTTGAGCATATCAACTATACTAAGCTTTACAAATGAATCTAAAATACACTAAACTATGGATACCTAAGTCTTCTTGACGATCTTCCATCTTCAAGATGACTTGCTCCCAAACGTGATCCACCGAGTGCAAAGGTATGATCTTTAAGCTTTGGCACCGGAATCACCATGAAAAGCTTCTAAATTCCTTGTTGAAGCTAATCACCAACTAATATCTTGGTTAATGATTTGAAACTTAAACAACACAAGATTATTAGTAAACATAACTACATGAGTTAATCATCATCAAAACTATGGTGGAAGGCCTTTGGGCCAACAATACAGTGTTGAAGCTCAAATTTCCCACACGCACAAATTTGCACATGATTTTCAAAAGATTATTTTTGTCTATTGTATAAAATATTTCTATAGACCTATTTCAGTATTTGCAAACTCAATTTATTGTAGTGTACTATGTCTTGACAAAAATAATTTTTGAAAATTTACATATCTTCAAAAACATTTTTACAAATTATATGTTTTGACCTGTTGCGGTCGACCGGACGGTCGACCGGCTCTGTTTCAGGTCAGAACGGTCGACCGAGCGGTCGACCGCAGTTCTGACCATTGGATGCGTGCATGTGTGCACGTTATCCGGTCGACCGGGCGGTCGACTGGACCCCATGTCGGTCGACCGAGCTTCGACCGACTGACTGCACCCAAGTCTCTATTTGGGATGGTCGACCGAGCGGTCGATCGGGGCCTGCCAACGGTCAAATGATTTTGAAAATCGGTCGACCGGGCCTGTCGACCGTGAGTGTATTAACAGCCAAACGGCTAGTTTTTTAAACTTGTTTTAAAACGTGGTTTTATTCTCCAAACGAGGTTTATGGCTGGTTTTGGGTCTTATCTTTCCTGATTAATCAAAATTATTGTTTACCCTTTAATCCCTACCTCTATCCTATAAATAGGGTGGATGGGGTTGAGGAGATTTACAACAACATTTGCAAAAGAAATCAAACCTTGAGTCTTTTTAAAAGAAGTTTTATTCTCACTTTTTGTGCTCTAATCTCTGATTTTTCTCTGAAGTTTTTGAATCAAAACTCTCTTCTACTTTGTTTTATTTTTCACTTACAAACCTTGAGCTTCAATCCTATACATTATTCTCTAGGATTTTGTAAAGAAAAGTTTTCAAAAGAGAGTTTGTGCTCTTTTGATCACCAAGTGATTATTGTATTTGTGGTTCCACTACCTCCAGACTAGAGGAGTGTGATTGAGGAGTTGAGTACTCCCTAGTGGTTGTAATCCTTTGTGAAAGTTCTAGTGGATCGGAAATCCTTCTGGGTGAAGGCGGGGACGTAGAGCTGGGTGCTCGAACCTCAAAACAAATCTCTCTGTTTGCGATTGGTTTACTTGTGTTATTTACTTGCTTTCCATTCATTCTTATATTGTCGATCTGTACTCTCACAACAAGATTGCATTGCGCACCTCAAACTCTTATTTAGAGGAATCACGAGGAAGGAGTTCAGAGCCCTTTACGGGGTATTCGGCTTCTAATCTTGCTTTGAGTGATCGTTGCATCATCTCATTTTTAAGTTTGTGCATTTATTAGCATTATCACCTATTCACCCCCCCTCTAGGTTATTTCAATTGGTATCAGAGCTAGGACTCTAGTTTTTGGCTTCACATCCTTAGAGAGATCCTATAATTTGCTAATCACTATTTTCATATCTTCATTCATACACTAGTAAAGATGGCCGATAACATTAAGACCCCTCCCAAATTTGATGGACTCAACTTTCTCATATGGAAAGTTAGGATGAACATTTTTCTTCAATCTCTAGGTAGCCTAGTTGTGAAGTCTTTGACCAAGCCTTTTAGTATACCCGAAGGTAAGGAGGACACTTGGTCCGAACTTACCTCTATGAAATTTGATGCTAACTCAAAGGCTCAAAATTCCTACTTTTAGCTTTGAATGAGGATGACTTAACACGGGTTATCCATTGCAAATCCGCCTATGAGATTTGGCAACACTTATTGGTCACTCACGAGGGAACATCACAAGTCAAGAGAGCTAAGATAGATCTCTTGTGTTCCCAATATGAAAGTTTTAAAATGTAAGAAAATGAATCTATTGATGATATGATTACTAAGATCACAAATGCTCTTGCTTCTCTAGGTGATGAAATAAGCAATGACCAAAAGGTGCGTAAGGTGATTCGTGCTCTCCCTTCATCATGGGAAATCAAAGCTACTACCTTGAAGGAATTGAATGACAAAGACGAGATGAAGCTCATAAGTCTTATTGGAAATTTTAAGACTCATGAGATGGAGAAAAAGGCTAGAGAAGAAGTGGCAACTCAAAAGAAAAAGTCTATAGCTTTCAAATCTTCCTCCACCAACTACGATGATGAAGCAGATGAAGAAGATGATGAAGAGCTATCTCTTCTTGTGAGAAATGTAAAGAGAATGTACCGCAAGAATAAGCTCAACTATAGAAGGCGATGGGAAGGGAAGGAGGAGAAAAAGATCATATGCTATAACTGTCGGAAACCCGGACACATCATGGCCGATTGTCCAGATTTTAAGAAAAAGATATCCTCCTCCTTGAAGCAAAGAAGCTGGTTGAAAAGAAGGTGTACAAAGCCACTTGGGACTCGGAAAGTGAATCCGAAGATGAGTCGACATGGCAAATGTGTGTTTCATGGTAAACACACCTAAGGTAACTACCCAACCACTTGATGATGAAAGTGAAATAAGTAAAGAATTGTTATTACAAGCTTTCATTGAACTTTCAGAAAGTTTTGATGCTAAAAAGGAAGATTGTTCAAAATTGAAAAAGGAAAATGAAATGCTTAAAAATCAAATTGCCATTTCTTCAAAAGAAAAGGATGAATTATCTTCTATTCTTATTTCAACACAAAGAGATTTTGATGCCTATAGAGTTGCTTGCAAAGCTAAATATCCTAAAATTGATGAAAATGAGTTTTCCATGTTAAAAACTAGAATAAATGATTTGGAAAATATTTTAAAATAATGTGCTTTTAATAATACTAAATTAGAAGAAATGTTTTCAAAGAAGCATATGCATACCCCTCATGCTAAACATGATAAACCATCTCATGCCAAAACTCCACATGTTCATCATGCCAACACATCACATGTCAATCATGCTAAAACACCCCATGCTCACAAATCACATGCTCATAAACCACATGCTCATTATGTTTTTAAATATGGAAGAATTTATAAATGTACTTATTGTGGTCGGAATGGTCATTTAGCTAAATTTTGTTATGATCATATAAATAGTACAAATAATCTTGTTTGGGTTCGAAACACTAACGCTTTAGGACCCAAGAAAATCTGGGTACCAAAATCAAGTCTTAAATTATTTGATGTAGGTACACAGCAAGACTCCAAGACGTAAGGAGCGGTGGTACCTTGATAGTGGTTGCTCAAGGCATATGACATGGGACATCAACAATTTTGCAACCCTATCAAGGTACGCTGAAGGTGGCACCGTCACCTTCGGAGATGACTCCAAGGGCACCATCATCGGTATAGGTAACATTAAGATTGGTGCATCTCCTTTAATTGAAAATATAGTTCTTGTTGATGGGATTAAACATAATTTGCTTAGTATTAGTCAACTATGTGATCGTGGTCTCAAAGTTGTTTTTGATGAATCTTCTTGCAAAATTTTTGATTGTAAAATCAATGAATGTATTCTCACTGAATTTCGTAAAAATAATGTCTATATTATTGATATGCTTAATTTGGATTGCTCTACAAAATGTTTAAATGCTTTTGATGAGATTTCTTGGTTATGGCATAGAAGATTAGGCCATGCATCTTTTGATCACCTTGCTAGAATAAATTCTAAGGAATTGGTGAAGGGTATTCCTTATTTAAAGTTTGAAAAAGACCACATTCGTGGTGCGTACCAACTTGGGAAACAAACCAAGTCTTCTTTCAAACCAATCAAGGATATCATGTCATCTAGGCCATTAGAATTGATTCACATGGATCTTTTTGGACCAACTAAAACTAAAAGCTTAAATGAAAATAGATATGTTTTTGCTTTAGTCGATGATTTCTCTCGTTTCACTTGGGTTTTCTTTTTGGAGCATAAAGATCAAACTTTCTCGCATTTTAAGATTTTTCGAAAAAGGGTTGAAAAAGAAAAAGGATTTTCGATTTTACGGATAAGAAGTGATAGAGGTGGTGAGTTTGTCAACCAACTCTTCTTGACTTATTATGATGAAAAAGGAATTAAGCATGAAATGTCATATCCTAGAACTCCACGACAAAATAGAGTAGTTGAACGGAAGAATAGAACTCTTCAAGAAATGGGTAGGACTATAATAAGTGAATATGGACCCCCTCAATACTTATGGGCCGAGGCCGTAAACACCGCATGCTACATATCCAACCGTAGTTATTTGTATAAAAATACTTTCAAAACTTCTTTTGAAATTTTTCATTTAAGAAAATCAAATGTTTCATACTTTAAAGTTTTTGGATGCAAGTGTTTTGTTTTAAACACCAAAGATAATTTGGGTAAATTTGATGCTAAGGCTTATGAAGCAATCTTTGTTGGTTATTCTAACACTAGCAAATCATATAGAGTGTTCAATAAATCATCTCTTACTATTGAAGAATCTATGCATGTTAAATTTGAAGAATCTAATGCAATTGTTGAGAATGTTGTAGAGATTGACTCATTAGGTGAGGACATGGAGAAAATATCCTTGAAGGACTCACTCATCCAAGAAGACAAGCAAGAACCTATTGGTGAAGTTCAAAAGGATGAAGTGGAACAATCACAACCACTTCCTAAAGATTGGAGATACGCCTCAAATCATCCCAAAGATCTCATCATAGTTGATGTATCAAAGGGGTAACCACTCGCTCCAAACTCCATGATTTGTGTGGGCATTATGCATTCATATCTCATTTTGAACCCAAAAACATCCTCGAAGCCGAGGGTGACTCATATTGGTGGCTTGCTATGCAAGAAGAGCTCAATCAATTTGAGCACAACCAAGTTTGGCACCTTATTCCTAGACCTCATGATAGACCAATAATTTGTACTAAGTAGATTTTTAGGAACAAGATGGATGAGTCAGAAAATATTATAAGGAATAAGGCTAGGTTAGTGGCCCAAGATTACACTCAAGTTGAAGGAATTGACTTTGAGGAGACCTTTGCACCCGTAGCACGGCTAGAAGCGATACGGATCACACTAGCTTATGCATCCTATAAAAATTTTGAACATTTTCAAATGGATGTAAAAAGTGCATTTTTAAATGGTTTTATTGATGAGGAAGTATATGTTAAATAACCTCCCAGTTTTGTGGATCATGTACATCCAAATTTTTGTTTTCAAACTAGATAAAGAATTGTATGGTTTAAAACAAGCTCCAAGAGCTTGGTATGAAAGACTTTCTAGTTTTCTTCTATCAAATGATTTTGTTAAAGGCAAAGTAGACACCACATTATTTACTAAACATGTTGGTAGTGACATTCTTATAGTACAAATATATGTTGATGATATAATCTTTGGTTCTACTAATGAGTTACTTTGCAAGGAGTTTGAACAATATATGCAACGTGAATTTGAGATGTCATTGATGGGTGAATTGAACTATTTCCTTAGACTCCAAATCAAGCAAATGCATGATGGGATTTTCATATGTCAAGCCAAGTACTCAAAGGAACTCATCAAGAAATTTAGGCTTGAAGACTCAAAATTTGCAACACTCCCATGGCCACCACCACCAAGCTTGATAAGGATGACCAAGGTAAGTGTGTTGATATTAAATTATATAGAAGCATGATTGGTAGTTTGTTGTATTTAACAGTGAGTAAACCGGATATTATGTTTAGTGTGTGTCTTTGTGCTAGATTCCAATCTTGTCCCAAAGAATCTCATTTAATAGCGGTAAAACGCATTATTCGTTATGTTAAGGGCACTATTGGTATGGGTCTATGGTATCCGAAGACCGGAGAATTCTCAATGACGAGTTTTTCGGATGCTGACTATGCGGGTTGTAGAGTGGATAGGAAGAGTACTAGTGGGACATGTCAATTTCTTGGTAATTGTCTTGTTTCATGGTCTTCCAAGAAACAAAATTCGGTAGCCCTCTCAACCGTTGAGGCAGAGTATGTTGCGGCGGGGGCTTGTTGTGCTCAAGTCCTTTGGATTAAACATACTCTCCTTGATTATGATTTGCATTTTGACCATATTAAAATATTTTGTGATAATACTAGTACTATTCATATGACTAAAATGCAAATCAATATAGTAAGACCAAGCACATTGAGTTCGATATCACTTTCTTAGAGATCGTTTTGAGAAAGGAGATATTGATATTGATTATGTTTCTTCCGATTTTCAACTTGCCGATATTTTCACTAAACCACTTGACTATAATAGATTTTCTTTTATATGTGGTGAACTAAATGTTTGTGTTGTTGAATAAGGAAGGTTTCTTGCTATCATATCCCTTTTTGATGTATGACAAAAAGGGGGAGAAATACGTGTTATATGTGTTGTTTTGCTATAGTGTTTGTTTATGTTTGGTGTTTTCAAATTTCAAATTTTCAAAAATTCTCTCATAATAAATTGTTTTATACTTGTTTAATATAGCATTATTTGAGGGGGAGTTTTTACCTTCCTTTTATATCTTGTGTTATAGCTTATATGTTTTGTCATCATCAAAAAGGGGGAGATTGTTGGCCCAAAAGGTTACACTCTCCATTTATATAAGTTTTGATGATAATAAAACATATAGAAGGTATTTGGTACTAATAAGTTGTTCTAGAATGAATTTCAGGTTTGTACAAGTCTTGATGGCTTTAAGCATATTGCAAGGTTTATAGCGCTAATAGCATGTTGATAGGTTGATGGCGCAAGAGGACTCTTTCATAGGAGAGGAGGCTCTAGCTTGGTACAACGCGGCTCGGAGACTTCTTTCTATAATTTTTACACCTTAGTTTGTTAAAGGATAGTATATAGTGTTGAAGCTCAAATTTCCCACACACAAATTTGCACATGATTTTCAAAAAATTATTTTTGTCTATTGTATAAAATATTTCTATAGACATATTTTAGTATTTGCAAACTCAATTTATTGTAGTGTACTAAATCTTGACAAAAATAATTTTTGAAAATTTACATATCTTCAAAAACATTTTTACAAATTATATGTTTTGACCTGTTGCGGTTGACCGAATGGTCGACCGGCTCTGTTTCAGGTCAGAACGGTCGACCGAGCGGTCGACCGCAGTTCTGACCATTGGATGCGCGCATATGTGCACGTTATCCGGTCGACCGGGCGGTCGACCGGACCCCATGTCGGTCGACCGAGCTTCGACCGACTGACTGCACCCAAGTCTCTATTTGGGACGGTCGACCGGGCGGTCGATCGGGGCCTGTCAATGGTCAAATGATTTTGAAAACCGGTCGACCGGGCCGGTCGACCGTGAGTGTATTAACAGCCAAACGGCTAGTTTTTTAAACTTGTTTTAAAACGTGGTTTTATTCTCCAAACGAGGTTTATGGCTTGTTTTGGGTCTTATCTTTCCTGATTAATCAAAATTATTGTTTACCCTTTAATCCCTACCTCTATCCTATAAATAGGGGTGGATGGGGTTGAGGAGATTTACAACAACATTTGCAAAAGAAATCAAAGCTTGAGTCTTTTTAAAAGAAGTTTTATTCTCAGTTTTTGTGCTCTAATCTCTGATTTTTCTCTGAAGTTTTTGAATCAAAACTCTCTTCTACTTTGTTTTATTTTTCACTTACAAACCTTGAGCTTCAATCCTATACATTATTCTCTAAGGTTTTGTAAAGAAAAGTTTTTCAAAAGAGAGTTTGTGCTCTTTTGATCACCAAGTGATTATTGTATTTGTGGTTCCACTACCTCTGGACTAGAGGAGTGTGATTGAGGAGTTGAGTACTCCCTAGTGGTTGTAATCCTTTGTGGAAGTTCTAGTGGATCGGAAATCCTTCTGGGTGAAGGCGGGGACGTAGAGCTAGGTGCTCGAACCTCAAAACAAATCTCTCTGTTTGCGATTGGTTTACTTGTGTTATTTACTTGCTTTCCATTCATTCTTATATTGTCGATCTATACTCTCACAACAAGATTGCATTGCGCACCTCAAACTCTTATTTAGAGGAATCACGAGGAAGGAGATTAGAGCCCTTTACGGGGTATTCGACTTCTAATCTTGCTTTGAGTGATCGTTGCATCATCTCATTTTTAAGTTTGTGCATTGATTAGCATTATCACCTATTCACCCCCTCTAGGTGATTTCAGTATATTTATTAGTTTTAGACAAAAATAACATATATATAAAGCTAAACATGTATAAAAATAGAAAAAATAAGTATACATGAAAAAATCATCAAAGATAGGTTATACATGTACATGTAATGAGTACAAATGAGTAATGAAGCACAAACATATAATAATCAAGTGTAGATCACTACTTGTACAAGTATAAACATAAGTTTTAATGAAAATTACATCTAAACAAGTAATCACCACATGAAATATAAAACAAACATGATCATTAGACTAAATGCATGTGTTTTAAAATTAGTATATACATAGTAGTTAAATAATAGTGAGAACACAAAATATGAATCCATATGAACATGGGTGTATCTCAAAGACTATTTATGTATATCACGCGTCTAATAACGTTGCATTTAATATAATGAGCATTAAAATCACAACATGTTAGAAATTATCAATGTAAAAGCATGTAAATTAAAATAAAAGTTTAGCGATAGTTACCGAATCATATGAAATATTCTTTAAGTCTCCAAACCATGGTGGTCCTCCCACCAAACATCCTCGACAGCGATGAATTAATTAGGTATATCCATCTAACTCCATATGCATCCACCATCAAGGCACTAACCCTCTCACGTTTTGTGAGAGCCCACACCTACATCAAACACAAGTGGTGGAGATTTTGGTACCCATATCTTTTTTGGGTCCATTAGGGTTAACAACAATTGGAATCCAAATATTTTTATTCGCAAAATTTAAATGATTTATCTTATCAAAGCAAAATTTTGCAAGATGACCTTTGCGGCCATAATGTGTACATTTGTACACTCTAACATACATGTGAGTGGGGTGAGCATGGTGTGCATGTGTATACCATAGGGCATGTGCATGAGTATGTGAAATTTGTTTCTTATGAAACATGGATTCCAACCTATTATGGTTAAATGCGCATTGGTTTAAAGTGGAGCCCAAACAATCAAATTTTTTCTTAATAATAAAATATCATTATTAATTTTGAAAGAAGAGACATGAGCATGAGAATCGACTATTTTTTTAAAAAATGTTTCTTTTTCTTTTAAAATAATTTTCTTTTTCAAAGAGATATTTTCTTCCAAAATAAACTCATTTTCTTTTTCCACCAAAATAATTTTATTTTTCAATGATTTGTTTCCTTCACAAATGTTATTTAATTTTGAAGACAAGAAAATATTCTCCTTTTTCAAAAGTTCATTTTCTTTTGAGACACATTCAAATTTATTTTTAAAAGAATCATTTTCTTTTAACAAAGAAGTGTTTTCCTTCTTCAACTTATCATTCTTAATTTTTAATAAATCTAATTTTTGAAGAAGTTTTTGATAAAATGATGGAAGCTCATTATAAGGCATGTCAATATCTTCTTCTAGCCCAGATTCAAAATTTATCTCAATGGGGTCATCCCCTTAGACCATGTAGCGCATGTTGGAAGCATCACTTTCATCTTACGAGTCACTCTCCATATAGTATTGCTTTTATTCACTAAGGGAGACAAGTGTGATCCATACTATAAAAGCCGAATCAAAGTTAGAAACTCTAGATAAATATTCATCATTTAGGGTTCTCTTTAATACATAGATGGCTTTTGCATTAGCCTCAAGGTTTTTGCCATTTATAAAATATAAATCTTTAATGGCAAAATAAATATGAATTCCTAGGGCTTTTAGGTACATGGACATCTTAACTTTCCAAGTTTGGATGCTAAGAATGTCAAACATGAGAGGTGTCATGAAATCCATGTATGTGTGCACAAATATTGTGATTAGCTAAAATAAGGATCTTTAACTCAAGGTTGTAAGACCCAAATCAAGAGCACCAAGCTCTGATACCAATTGTAAGTCACCTAGAGGGGGTAAATAGGTGACAAGCTAATCTAATGCATAACAATGCAGAGTTAAAAATTATTATGCAAGCACACAAAATATAACACAAGAGTGTAGCCGAATTTCTGGTGAAGGGCTCTGGACTATCTCCTCAAGATTTCTCTAGATTAAGAGTTGAGGTGCCACTATGACTCTCTTGGTTAAATACAAATGCGAGCAAACAATCCCAAGCATATATCAATTAAGCACAAGAAATATCAAGCAAGTAAAAGATGTAAACAATAAGCACATGCAAGATATAAAGACAAGTGTGAGAGAGAGATGAGCAATCGTAAACATGAAAAATTTGTTTCGAGGTTCGAGCACACTTGCTTTACGTCCCCGCCTTCAACACTATGAAGGATTTCCACTAAAGATGTTCCCGCAAGATCACTCGGTGCCGCAACACCTACAACGAGCTCCCTCAAGAACTCTTGAGCTCACAAATCCCTCACTTGTTCCCGCAAGAACAATACACACAAGCACACTAGCTTGTCGAGGTCGCACCTCTACACCGAGCTCCCACAAGAACTCGTCACAACATGAACCCACAAGTTCGCCTCCTCAAATACAAAGATGAACTTTTGGTGATATTTACACTTTGATCACCAAAAAAACTCTCACAACAAGTATTCTATAGGATGAATATAGCAATGGAAAGCTCAAACTTGTGTGAGAAAACAAGGTATATTGAGTGATGGAAAACTCAAGAAATCTCTTTTGAAAATACTCTTAAAAAACACTCTTTTTGATGTGGAAGTTGTAACGCCCTGATCCCGTGGGTACGGAGATGTTACTGCGACGTACATACGTAGGTCAAAAATACCCTTACATATATATGCTAAGCATCAGTACAGGCAAGAATCAGAGTACGGAAGCACGTGGTGCATTATACATTCCAATGTATAAGTATAATTACAGAGTTATCACCGGGTGTGACACAATATTACAAGAATATTACATCACTGATAGACGCAATTGTGAAATATGAGATAAATAAGTATGAATAATACAAAGGGCGTTCACGAGTTTACAAAAGGAAAAGTCGAGAGAGCTCAGGGGGACCTGGAAGAATAGGTCTTCAGACGGTTTGCCGACTATCCACGCTTTCGCTGCGCCACTTTGATCAACAACTGAAAGAATCCACAAGCTCCAAGCTCTGAGACCTAGACATGAGGATCCAGGGGAGTCAGAACTCACCAACGAGTGGTGATGCGAATGCTAAGTGGCATGCAAAGATAGCACACGTGTATCGATAAATCCGAATCATGAACATTCATTAGAAATCGTGTCGTGAGCACAAGCATACAGGAGCAAATAGAGAGATAGCAAGTGATATCAAGCAGATAATACGCATGGTATAATAATACAAGGCAGGAGACTAATAGAACAGAACATAAGTGATAAAGTAGGATGTAAGCAGCTATAATATAATAATAGTCATAAATCAGAAATCCGATGTAAAACCCCATGAAAGCATACTCGACAAAGCATACAACGGATACATAGTTGACATCTTTTATTATTATTATTATACTCATCTTATCCAGATGTCTAGATATGTGAACTAGCATCCCAGCACACATATATCTACATCTAAGTAAAGCAAGGTTGTTATTGGAAACCAACGGGGGTATCAACGAACAATGTTTATAGTGGGTCCCATGCATGCTCGAAACCACGGTCCAGGGCGTTCCATTGCTGGTGTATGGAACCGGCTGCAAGGCCTACAAGAGAGTCTTACAGGATGCCCTTATCAAGATGGTACCAAGAAGGAGGGAGCCAACGCTCCCCTCGGTTACTTGGAGGCCCTCAGGTCGAATCGGAAGATTTAGTTGCACAACATACCTTATACCACTGTAAACACGAACATGTATTGATATCCGCAAGTTTTCCTGACCCGATGAAAGTTGTCCCATTTTATGGTTTATTAGATAATTATCAGATTTCGAGAATGAGCAGGAACAAGGCCAGAATATCAGTACGGTTTGTACTAAAATATATCAAGATGTAAGAAAGATGTCAGGTCATCATTTCCGTTATCGTGATAATTATAAGAGTCAAGTATATCATGCCGGATGTCAAGTGATAGCATGACAGGAGGGTGATATCAGGCAGGGGACAAGTGACAGTATGATATATGTAAGCATGTCAAGCGATACAGGAAAATAGTACCGATATACAAGATTGGTACGAATACTGAAAAATCATGTAGTTTTAGGAAAAACAGTATAAGTAAGATTTCAAACTCTTCACAATCATTAATAAAATAATAGATAAGGTAGTGAGCAGATAATGAGCAAGGAAGTGAACACCCAAGCGGAGCTAAGCGAGCTGAGGGTACGAACAACAAACAGTGTTTAACACTAGAGCGTCTGACGGAGCTACTGAAATGACTCAGCTTAGAGGGTGAGTCTAAAATCTGGCAGAGTTTTGCCTAGACGAATCTAGTGGTAAAGAGCTAAGCATGCCTACCAGGCGGAGCTGAGAGACCTAATGGTCTAAGCACACTTCTCTTTTGAGGTAGTGGGCGAGAACCCGGAGGCTAAAGTACGCTCGGGGTCTAAGCGCACTCTCGATAAGTACCACGAAACCCATAAGGGTGCAGGTCTAGAACCAATTGGGTGCTAGCCCGGAAGTGGGCAGAAACCTAGAGTCGGTACAAGAGTACCTGAACGAGCTGTTAGTACTACACGAGCATACATATAAGCGTTATAATATCTAGACTACCATGGAGTGGAGAAGCCCAGAGGCTGATAGGGCCCGGAGGTTGAGTAGAGAGCCCGAAGGCTAACGACCAAGAAGGGTCGGCAACCCATGGTATAAAGCAGTAAAAAGAGTACATCACAGGCATGGTATATGTACAAGAAGTAAATTACCCTAGTACAAGCATTTATTACAAGCATATATATGTACAATCACGGGTACTCAGCCACATACAAATATAGGGGCACATCCTAATACAATATATATATAAATACAGAATAAAATATACGTCAACTTACGAAGCGGGAAAATTCAAAACAAGGCAAGGACACTCACCTAATCTTTGAAAACTGTGTGAAATCTCGGAGTCCAAAACGTACGCGCACGCAACCAAAAATATATTAAAATATATTTATATTTTTAGAGAGAGAATAAAAGAGAGAAGAGAGAGAAGAAAAAGAAAGCAAGAGAAGAAGGGAGAGATAGAGAGAGAAAGAGAAAGCTCGTAAGAGAAAGAGATCTAGAGAGACAAAATCTAGAGAGAAAGAGAAAGTTAGAGAAAGAATGAGAATAGAAAAGAGAGAAATTGAGGGAGAGAGAGAAACAGTAGTGAGAGAGTGAGGAACGGGGGGAGAGAGAGCTGGAGAGAGAGTTGGAGAGATGAGACAGAGAGAGATAAGAGAGAGCATGGGGGGTTGTTGCCCCTGCTCACGCACAGCGCCCCCTAACAGCCTGGCCATCGGCCAGGCCATGCCAGGTGGTGGCTCCAGGGTGGCGCCGGCCACCGGCGGGCAGTGGTGGCCGCCGACCACCCCAAAAAAGGGAAGGGAGAGAGTTGATGGTGGTTTTATTAGTTGGGATGATGATGATAATGATGGGATTGGTGTTGGTGATGGAGTAAAAGGAGGAGAAGGTGGTGGAGATGATGAAGAAGAGATGGAGAAGGTGGTGGTTGTGGTGGATTTGATGGAGGAAGGGAATAGTGAAGGGAGGTTGGTGGTGGAGTAAGTTGAGGAAGGAGATGGTGGTGGTATTGGAGGAGAAAGATTTGTTGGGGGAGAAGGGAGGTCGGAGTGGGGCTCGACGGCCAAGCTCAAGTGGCAGCAGCAGTGGTGCCAGATCTTAGGGGAGGAAGAGAGAGAGAGAGAGAGAGAGGTAGAGTGAGAGAAAGTAAAATTAGAGAGAGTTAAAGAGAAAGAAGATAAAAGGGAGAAGAGAGAGAGAGAGGAAGGAAAATAGGTGAGAGAGGGGGGAGAATTTGGATGGAGGAGGAGGAGATGGGGGTTGCGTCGGCGCCAGGGGAAGGAGAGAAGAAGGAGAAAAGAAAAGAAAGGGAAAAAAAGGAAAAGAAAAAGAAAAGAAAAAGGAAAAGGAAATAAAAAAAGGAAGATATTTTGGGGTGATGTGGTGGAGAAGTTTTGGGGAAAAAGAAAAGAGAAAAATAGAAAAAATAGAGGAAAAGGGAGTGGACAGGAAAAATGGGGAAGGAAAAAAAGAAAAGAAAAATATATAGATAATGCTCCGGATCTAGAAAAATCCCAAAAACACCGAACATACCGGAAAATTGGACTGATCTGGAATGGTCTCAAAAAATTCATAGAAATAGTAAATATTATTTTAAGATACATGATGACATCACTTTTTAGAAATAAAATCCCATTTTTAAAATAAAAATCTTAGAATCTACCAGCGATACTAGTTGACACCAAAAATGGTGGAATTTTGATAAATTCAGAAAAATCTCAAAAAATATTTTTAGATAAAAAATATGATTTTAAAGAATAATATGAAAGTTGTTTCTAGAAACTCAACTCCGTTTGAAAGTTAAAAATCTGAGAATCGATCAGCGGCACCAGTCGACACCGGTTTTGAAGATTTACAACTTAATTTAGAAAAATTCCAAAAAATTATGAAAAATCTAAAATATTAGAAAATTATGTTTGAAACTGAAATCGATCAAATCTGAATATCAAAAAGACCAAATCGAGCAATACTCTGAGATTGGGTCCCCGGTTCAGACTAGGACTGGCTCCGAGTTCACGATTCCAAATTTAAGGCAAAACGATCATATAAATAATTCATAATACAAAACAAATACAAGAAGAAAATTGAAAACTAAGATCAAAAAATCTAAATACGCAACTAAGTACGTATTCTGGGAACGGGGTGTTACAGAAGTTTTAGCCCAAAAATATGGGGAGAAAAATCCTAAGAGAGATTGGAAAACTAGCTCTAAAACTTCTCTAAAATCTTGTATAAAACTAGCCAAAATGGCCTCCTTTTATAGAGCTACAAAAATTAGCCGTTGGGGCAAATCCCTAGGCCAGATGACCCGGCCGGTCGACTGGCCAACGGTTATATTTATGACCGTTGGGGTTGTCGGTCGACCGTCCGGTTGACCGTACCCAGGTCTTGACCTGTCGGTTGACCGGTCAGTCAATCGAGGCTAGAAGCAGAGAGCACTGCTCTCTGGCCGGTCGACGTTCAGTCGACCAGGGCCAGATCCAGAGAGTAAACTCTCTGGATCGGTCGACCGCCCGGTCGATCGGCCCTCAAGCCAGGGCTTGTGCACGTCTCTGTGCATATCGGTCGATTGACTTCTGGTTCGATAAGCGGTCGGTCGGCTGCCAGAAGATCAGGCACGGATTATTAGGGATTAAAACTTGGTCTTTCAATATCCTAAAAAATCTCATAAAATCACATAAAATCCACAAAAAAGAAGTTCATTGAAATAATTTGAATTACAATTATATATGATTAAAAATCAACACATATTCCAAACATATTGAACTATTTTTGCGATAAAGAATTTTAGCTTTAAACCAAAAATCGTATTTTTCAAAATCAATCTTCAATTTGAAAATTGATTTTTTCAAAACTTATTCAAATACAAAAATAAGATACCTAAACTCATTTGAAGCATAGTGTATATGGATATGATCCAATACATATATGAAATCAAATATCTATGTTTTTGACAATTATGCTCTAAGCAAAATTTTGATAAATACAAAACTTAAACACATGTAGAAACATCAAATAAGTTTTTCTAAATATTTGAATCAACAATGTGTATAGATGAAATCCAAAACATATATAAAACATGTAAACTTATTTTGATGAACTCTATTCATGAAACAAAAAATATCTTCTTTGAAACTCAAAACTAGAACGGTATTTTCTAAAATTAAACTATTTTAAGAAAACACATATAAATTGTGTGTGTATGAGCTTGAGCAATCCACAACTAATCTATCCTTTACATTTTATCTAAAATACAAAATTTTAACACTTACAAACATGACTCAAGTCTTCACGAAAACCTCCTCTTGAAAATCTTCTTCTCCTTCTTGACTTGGTCTAAACCTTGATCCAAAGAGCTAGACTCCTCTTGAGTACTTGATGTGATCTTGATGGTGAGCTCTTGAATCAATACGTGCTAGCTTTAAAACTTGACTTCAAATCTTTTGTTGAAGCTAAACACTGACTAAGATCTTGATCAAATGTCTGAAACTAAACTACATGAGTTAATCATCATCAAAACTAGGATGATGGACCTTTGGGCCAACAATTAGCACACGCGTATCGATAAATCCGAATCAAAAGAGCATGTATTGAAAACCATGTCATGGGCACAAGCATACAGGAGAAGGCAGAGAGATTGTATGTGATATCAAGCAGGGAATATGCATGGTATAATATGATAAGAGCATAAGACCAGTGGAATAGAACACAAGTGGTAAAACAGGATGTAAACATATATATATAATATAATAATAATCATAAAATCAAAAATCTGAAGTAAAACCCGATGAAAGCAAATACGACAAAACCAACAATACAAACTCATTTTACGACTTCATGAGATAAGTACGTTAAAGGAATAATCTAAATAAGAAAACCTCATCTATATACCGTATATCTCACGTCATCGTAAGCTAAGTTAATACAATCCGAATTGCAAAACACACAACGAATTATTAATTGTCATCTTTTATTATTATTACTTATCCTACTCAGATATCTAGGTATGTGGACTAGCGTCCTAGCATACATATATCCACATCTGAGTAAAATAAGGTTGTTATTTGATTAGCATAATTAGTTTTAATTCTGTATTAGTTTTGCATTTGATTAGCTTGTCACCTTATCACCCCCCCTCTAGGTGACTTACAAGTGTGTATTCTGGGAACAAGGTGTTACACTTCTCATAAATAATTTCAACTTCTCCACAGAATTATTTTAACTCATTAGAAGTGTACTCAACACTTCTATCTGATCTAAGTATTTTAGTTTTTTTCTAATTGATTCTCAACTCCTGTCTTGTAGATTTGAATTTATTAATTAACTTCATCTGTAGTCTTAATAAGGTAGATGTGACAATACTTTTGAACAGTCATCCATGAAAGTCACAAAATATTTGTTGCCGCCTCTAGATGTTCTTCCAAAATCAAAGACATCACTATGAACGAGTTCTAAAGTTTCAGAATTTCTATCAATAGTTTTAAATGGTTTTTTTTTGGAAGTTTAGGTTCCACATAGATTTCATATTTGTCATTATCTTTAATGTTTAGCTAGGAAATCAAATTGAGATGTATCATTTTTTTAATTGAGTTGTAATTCATATGTCCCAAGCGTTGATGCCAAGTCACGGAGGGTTCAACATTCAGAGTTATTGGAGATGCAGGAGTAGAATTTTTGATATTTAATTTAAATAAGTCATCACATAGGAATCCTTTTCCAATAAAGTTCAAACCCTTAGTTATTACAAATTTATTTGATTCAAATACAAGCTTATAGCCTTGTTCGACTAATAAAGATCCACTAATCAGATTTCTCCTAATCACGGGTACATGGTGGACTGTAACACCCGTTCCCGGGATATGTATTCAGATACGTATTCTCATTTTTTGATAATATTATTTTGACTTTTCTTCATATTTATTTTGTTTTGTTTTATGATTGTTTAAGTCATCCTTTGGCATTTGGATTCGGATTCCTGATTCTAGAATTAACCCGAGTCTGAACCAGGGACCCGATCCTAGTATATTAATTGATTTGACCTTTCTGGAAATTAGAATTGACCGATTTTAGTTTCAAACATCATTTTCTAATATTTTAGATTTTTCATGATTTTCAGGAATTTTTCTGAATTAAATTGTAAATCTTCAAAATGGTGTCGACAAGTGTCACTGATCGATTCTCAGATTTTTTAATTTACAAACAGAGTTGAATTTTTAAAAACTACTTTCATATTATTTCTTAAAGTCATGTTTTCTATCTAAATGCATTTTTGAAATTTTTTTTGAATTTATCAAAATTTCACCGGATTTGGTGTCGACCGGTATTACTGGTAAATTTTAGAATTTTTATTTTGAAAATGAGATTGAATTTTTTAAATCTGATTTCATCATGTGTCTTAAATTAATATTTATTAATTTTGAGAATTTTTGGGAGTCATTCCGAGCTACTTTATTTTCTGGGTTTTTCTGAAGTTTTCAGTGTTTTCCCAGATCTCGAGATTTTAACTAGATATTTTCTTTTCTGTTCTTATCTTTTCCAAATTTTCTCCTTCACTCATTATTTTCCCTTTCCCTTTCTATTTTTTCTCTCTTTTCTTTCCGCAGAATATTCTCACCCACACAAAAAAATATCCCAACCACTTTTTCTCTCTCCTTATTTATGACGAGTATCCAACTCAAACTAGACGCAGAACTCAGTCATGCATCTTCGCTCAGCCTCAGCTGGACGTGAGTATCATCTTCGTCCCACTCTTTCATTTAATTTTCCTCTAATCAATCACCATCTGTCAAATCCCCACTTTTCCGCTCCTTTGCAAACACAACTCTGCGTTATCATTCCAACATAGATCTGATCCCTGTGTTTGGCTCAATTTGACCAGACGTAGTCTGATTTTGAAGGACGCGACTCTTATTTATGAGAAGCGGGTTTGGGTTTTAAGTGATGAGGGCATCAATTGTGATTTTCCACCCTCCTATATATACATGTATACTTACCCTTTCCCTCTCTCCCTTCATTATTTTCTTCATCTTCATAAAACCAACAGCAGCACCCCGGCCCTGCCATTCCCTCCTCCATGGATGGCATCCCCAGACCATCACCACCACCAAATCAACACCATATCTTGTAACGCCTCGATCCCACGGTACGGAGACGTTACTGCGACATATATATGTAGGTCAAAAATATCCTCACATATATACACTAAATATCAGTACATGCAATAATCAGAGTACGAAAGCACGTAGTGCATTATACATTCTAACATATGAGTACAATTACTAAGTTATCACAGGATGTGACACAATATTACAAGAATATTGCATCACTGATATAGCGCAAATGTAAGAACACAAAGAGATATACTATAATGAACGGTAAAAAGGCGCTCATGAGTCATAAAGGGAAAACTTATGAGCCGAGCAGGAGGCCTGGAACGAAAGGACTCTGAACGGTCTGTCGATGATCCACGTTTCAGCTGCACATCTCTGATCAGCAACCGAGAGAATTCATAAGCTCCATGCTCTGGGACCTGGACACGAGAATCCAGGAGAGTCAGAACTCCCCAATGAGTGGTGTGGTGAATGCCAAGTGGCGTGCATGAATAACCACACGTGTATAGATAAATCCAAGTTAAAAGAGCATGTATTGAAAATCGTGTCGTGAGCAGAGGCATGTCAGACATGAATGAGACATCAAGTAATGAGTGGTAACCAATAATTAGTATAAAACAAGGAGTGATGAAGTTAGGAGGATAAGTACAGTGGAACATGAGCAATATCAAGAAGGAGACCGGTGGAGTAGCATACATGTGGCAAATATGAAATATAATAATGATTAATAAAACAGAAAATCTGAAGTAAAACCCGATAGAAGCAAATATGGCAAAATCAATGGTATAATCCAGTTTGCAAAGCAACATAACGAGTTATTAATTGGCATCTTTTATTATTACTCGTCTGACTCATATATCTGAGTATATGTCCTGGTGTCACGCCCCGCTTCCCAAAATACGCCGGAGCGGAGACGCGACACGAGTCGGAGAAGGAGATAAGGGCTGCCAAAGAACACCGCAGAGCTCGCCGGAGAGAGGGGCGCTGAGTGTTGCCGCTGGATCTGTGCGCAGGGGTGATGAAGGCACGGTGGAGGGGCTCCGAGTGCGCTGCTGTTGCCACGGTCTGGGCAAGGGTGGCTGTCCTGGCTGCCGTGGAGGAGTGCTGCCTGCGTGGAGCTCGGCTGTGTTGCGCGCAGATCTGCAAGGGGGCTGAGGTGCCATGGAGCTCGGCTGTGGTTGCTTGGTGCTGCGGCAGGTGCTGGGGCTGCTCTGTAGTGCCAGGGGGGCTGCTGCTGTGGAGGAGCGAGTGGCCTGGACGGGGATGAAGGCAGCCATGTTGCTGCTGCTGCTGAGGGTGGGGTGCGGATAGAGTAACCCGAGAAGTGGTCGGATCATAGTGGTGTGGTGGTTGCAAGAGAGCTCGGGGGAGGAAGATGAAGATGAGGGGGCGACTGTGAAGAAGGGGATCCCGGTGTGGGTGCATGGTTGTTGATGAGGCTGCGGCAGTGTAGTTGGGAGATGGAGGATGGCAGCTGTGTTTGGTGGAGAAAAAAGATTAGGGTAGGGATTAGGTTTAGAATTAGGATTATATATAGGGTTAACGGGTTATGGGTATGGGTGTGGATTGGGTAATGGGTATGCTAATGGGTTAAGGGTTTAGATTAACGGGTAGGATCATGTGTATTGGGTGTAAAAGAGGATAATGGGTAATGGATAAGATAATGGGTTATGGGTTGGAATCAAGGGAAAGAAGAATCTACAAATAATAATAAATAAATACAAACTATAATAATATTAATGATAAATAATAACACTAAAAATAATTAACCATAGCATTAATAATAATAAAATCTATTAACAACAAGTAATAATAACAATAAAAATAACAGTAACTAATAATAAAAATAAGAATCATAATTAGTAATATTAATAACACTAATAATAATAATCTTAATAATTAACCATACAATAATAATAATAAATAATAATATTAGTAACACTACTAATAATTAAAAAAACACTAACAATATTAATAATAATACTAATAGTAATAAGTAATTAAAAATACTTATAAGAAATAATGGTAATAATATATAAAGCCAAATTACCATTTACCATTCCAAAATAATTTTATTTGTTTAATAATGCAATAAGTCAGAAACAAGTTAATAATTAACAATAAAATAAATGGTAAATCAAAATAAATACTTTATGAAAATAAAATACAGTATTATTAACTGGGGATATTACAGATACCATCGTGTTTGTGGCTATATCTCCAGTATCCTATTTTAGCTGTCAGATATTAGTGGTCAGCTACTCAGTTGTTGGATATCAGTTGTCAGTTGTCAAATTACCAGCTATTATTGACATCAGCAGTTATTGGAGATATCAGTTACTATTACATAATAACTCATTGATTGCTTATTAATAAAAGATACCATAACCCGGGGAACAAGGGGTAATTGCCTGATGATGCATGTTGTGCATTTTGGAAGGACTTATTATGGTACCGAGTTGTGGGTTCCAACTATGGAAAACCAAGGTAGTACTAGCTACCTATTCAGTTGTCAGTTGTCAGGGTGATACCCGGATTACGGCGCCACGCTAGTTGTCTTTTCGTGTGGGGCTGTGGTCTTCAGATATTAGAGCCTTGCGGCTTGTCCTGGTTCAGCGTCAGGGGTGTTAGACCGTGGTACCGGGCATGCACGGTACTCTTTCAAAACACATGCACTACATTGACAGGCAGTTACATTAACGATAACATTATTTGATATGTGGGAAAACGGCTGTGGTATAGGACACAACTAAGTACTACATTAGTTAGGTAAATAATAACCAACCAGATTAGTGACATATGCTAGGTTACACATCTTAACATTAGTTGTTTGTTCACAGTTGTATTAGTTATCTTTTATCTATGCACATGTTCATGTTATTGTTATTCAGTTATCTATTTATCATGTTATTTAATTATCTTATATTTACAGTTTATCTGGTTATTATTCTGTGCACATTGTTTATATGCACAAGCTCTCCCCCTTACATACACACTCACCAGGTCGCTTTCTGACGACCCTGAATTTGTATGTCAAGATATTGGACGCTTTGTTTCTATTGTGTAGGTGTTCGATGAGACTGTACGCTTTGCGAAGAGCTGGAGCTTCTCTCTATTTGATTCCAGTATTCTTATCTTTCTTGCCTTTATATTATTTTCAGATTCTCGTTATATCATATTCAGTCGTTATTCTAGTTCTTGATTCATATGATATCATGCGTGGATGCCTATATGTGACATTACAGTAATCATGATTTAATATAGCTTCAATTTATAGTTTGTTTTGGGTTATTTAAGGCTTAGCGCCTATACGTGAGGTAATTTCCTTGCGTATATGCGTCGCCGACTCTCGTCGCATCTCCGCTCCAGCGTATTTTGGGAAGCAGGGCGTGACAGTATCACTAACAACTGGTAACTAATATAGATATCTACCAACTCCTATAAACTCTGAACATGTCATATGATCACCAACAAATAATCTCACTAATAACTGATAAAGTGATGACTACTATCTGATAACTCTGAAGTACAAGATCATCGATATCAAATAGATCACTATCACAATAGCTCAATCTCTATTAACTGAAGTAATCAATAACTAAACATGAAGCACATGGTATATCCTCGAGATCAACAAGTGAAACACATACCAAAATCAGATCTAAGTAGGGAATCATCCTCAAACAACTTATGGTCTGGAATATCTACTTCTGATACTCAACATCAACAAAATATCATCTAAATAAATCCCAATACTCACAACTGTAAATCCAGCTATGTCAAATCTATCTTAATGAGTTCAAGATCCAATATAAAGAATGTAAATTCTAGATTAACTCTAACTCAAGATCAATCCAAATCACGGTCCAACTTTCCTCGCAACTAACTCTGAATCCAGAATAATAAACAACTAGTAAGAACTAACAAGAATACTAATATCCTGGTGATAAAACATCAAGTCAAAAAATGTCTAACATCAAATCACATCAGATCCATTATTTGTGGTATATCTAAACCATCTCATATCGATATAGAAACGTCAAATCTACTTGTCGACAATATCCAAAAGTGTTCCGGTCGAAAATAATCACCAAATAGATGAATGTCAAATCTGATAATTAATACACATAAAATCTACTATTATTCTCAAAAATAAACTATATTAACCTCAAGATCGAGCCGGATCAAGTCATAGTCTAAGGTACATCAATACTAGGCCTAAGTCAAAAGCAACAAACTACCAACACATGAAATGTTACTGATACAAGCTCCTATCAACTATGTAATTAAAGTGAACAATCATAGGTATCTCATGAAGTGGTACAAGTAATCAAACTGGTAAAATATAAAAGAAAGTCACATGAAATGATAAGTGTAACATGTAAATATATACCGATAACGGTAAATAAGGAAATGCATAAGAACGAACACTCACATGAAATGACGCGGTTTCGGAACCGAATCACCGTCTGGCCTTCACTACACGAACCGGTACTGATCTACGGATCATCCCATGGGTCGGTCTTCGGATTGCTTGCGTATCGGGTCCACGCGAGTACGAATCTAAATTGGGTCCGGGTATCTTGCAACGAGTTCGGATCTCACCGAACAAGTCTGAAATACTGTAACACGAAACCAAACACATACATATAAATATAAATACATGCTTAATACTCACACATGCATACAGATACATACGCGTATACCCACGTGCATACACCCACGGGTACAACCACATACACACTTATAGGGGTATACGCATATGTACACCTGCATACATACATACATACATACACACATACATATAGACACACACACACACATGCTTGCACCTTATCTATACATATATACACATCAACACACACACACACACACACACACACACACACACACACACACACTGTTGCAACACACTCAAACACTAGGTAACTTATTAACCCCAACATTTAACTACACACACCTATGCACACCACTACTCACGCACACCTACACTCACGCACTCAAAGCACCAACACATACATACACGATACAAATTAGCACCCATATACTAACATGTACTTAAAATACAAATATACACATCATTAAGCTTAAACCCAAGCATAAAATGGAGAGAGAGTTACCCGTGGGATGAAGTGCACACGGCCACGCGTTGGCGGAGCTTGGCAGATCTCGTGGACAACTCTGGTTGCTCGACGGAGGAGATCGGAGTGCCGGGGACTCGCGGAACTCGTCGGAGAAGGAGATAAGGGCTACCGAAGAACACCGCGGAGCTCGCCGGAGAGAGGGGCACTGGGTGTTGCCGCTGGATCTGTGCGCATGGGTGATGAAGGCACGGTGGAGGGGCTCCGGGTGCACTGCTGTTGCCACGGCCTGGGCAAGGGTGGCTGTCCTGGCTGCCGTGGAGGAGTGCTGCTTGCGTGGAGCTTGACTGTGTTGCGCGCAGATCTGCAAGGGGGCTGGGGTGCAATGGAGCTCGGCTGTGGTTGCTTGGTGCTGCGGCAGGTGCTGGGGGGTACTCTGTGCTGCCAGGGGGGCTGCTGTTGTGGAGGAGCGAGTGGCCTGGATGGGGATGAAGGCAGCCATGTTACTGCTGCTGCCGATGGTGGGGTTCAGATGGAGCAACCCAAGAAGTGGTCGGATCATAGTGGCGTGGTGGTTGCAAGAGAGCTCGGGGGAGGAAGATGAAGATGGGGGGCGATTGTGAAGAAGGGGATCTGGGTGTGGGTGTGTGGTTGTTGATGAGGCTGCGGCAGTGTAGTTGGGAGATGGAGGATGGCGGTTGTGTTTGGTGGAGAAAGAAGATTAGGGTAGGGATTAGGTTTAGGTTTAGAATTAAGATTATATATAGGGTTAACGGGTTATGGGTATGGGTGTGGATTGGGTAATGGGTATGCTAATGGGTTAAGGGTTTGGATTAACGGGTAGGATCATGTGTATTGGGTGTAAAAGAGGATAATGGGTAATGGATAAGATAATGGGTTATGGGTTGGAATCAAGGGAAAGAAGAATCTACAAATAATAATAAATAAATGCAAACTATAATAATATTAATGATAAGTAATAACACTAAAAATAATTAACCATAACATTAATAATAATAATAAAATCTATTAACAACAAGTAATAATAACAATAATAATAGAGTAACTAATAATAAAAATAAGAATCATAATTAGTAATATTAATAACACTAATAATAATAATCTTAATAATTAACCATACAATAATAATAATAAATAATAATATTAGTAACACTACTAATAATTAAAAAAACACTAACAATATTAATAATAATACTAATAGTAATAAGTAATTAAAAATACTTATAAGAAATAATGGTAATAATATATAAAGCCAAATTACCATTTACCATTCCAAAATAATTTCATTTGTTTAATAATGCAATAATTCAGAAACAAGTTAATAATTAACAATAAAATAAATGGTAAATCAAGATAAATACTTTATGAAAATAAAAATACAGTATTATCAACTGGGGATATTACACCTGGTGTACATCTCAACACACATACATCCATATATGAGTAAGTCGAGGTTGGTTATTGAAAGCTGATGAAGAATTGATTGCTCATATTTATAGTGGTTCCCGTCCGCCCGAGACACAGCCTATGGGTGCCTAAAATCACCAAAACACGTATCTTCTGGGTGATTAAAAGAACCCTAACATGAATCATCAGTTTAGCAATCCACCATTATAAATAAGGCATCATACCGGCATTCTTTAGTTTCCCCCATTCCCAGTGTAAGTTGTCATTTTTATAGCTTATTAAGCATAATTATCAGATTATGGGAATGAGCAGGAACATAACAGGTTGAGGGATAACAGGAGTACATGCATAATATGAGTACTTATATAATAGGAGTACTTATCAGGAGATCAGGTACTACATTCCTGTAATATGATAATCATGAGCCAAGAGTTAAATATTACAGGTATCAGGTGTTAATATGGCAGGTGGCAAGTGATAAGCAATGTCATAACAGGGGGCAGGTGTCTAGTAGTAACATGCCAGGTGTCAAGCGGTAATAGATCAGATGTTAAGTGTCAAGTGCTAGAATGTCAAAAGTTAACATATCAAGCAAGTGCATGGCAAGTGATAGAGTAGTAGTTGAGCACAATCAAGCAGAGCTGAGAAAGCTGGAGGCACAGATAGCGAACAGTGTTTAGTCACTAATTTGGTTGGCAGAGTTATCGAGATGACTCGGTTTAAAATGCGAGTGTAAAATCCGGTAGCATCTTGCCTAGGCGAATCTAGTGAATAAAACGCTAGGCGCTAAACATGCCTATCAGGTGAGGCGAAAAATGAAACTAGCCGTTAATAAACCTCAGAGAGGCTAAGACCAGAGGCGGAGCAATACGCGAATATATCTAAGCCATGCCTGAAGAGGTTACAAAATTAAGTTAGGCTCGCAGACACACGGTGTACCTAGTAAAACCCAGAAAGTTCAAGCAAAGCGAAAATATAGTAAGCCGCGCCTGACGAGGCTACGCAACTATGCTCGGCTCGCAGCCACACAACTTAGCTATGCCTCTGGCGAAGCTAGAAAACTTAGAGAGTTTAAGCCCAAAGGCTGTTAGTACCTATAGAAGATGTTAGTATCACACAGGCATAAATATAGTGTCATCTATACTATTACAAGTATTACCGTACATCGATCCAATACAATCTATGACATGTCCAAGGATTACAACTCACACGAATCCATGAAAATACAAATACAAGTACAATATACCCATCAAAGTGGGATACTTAAATCAAGGCGAGGACACTCGCCTAAATACAAACACGATGAAAATGCTGGGAACTCTGGACAGCTACGCGCACGAACTCCGTAGCGAGGAAACACCAAAGTAAGAAGCGAATGTGGGCTAGGCCCCTTGGTGGCTGCCAGCCCTAGGGAGGTGTGCTGGCCTCCTAGGGTGGCCAATGAGGTGGTCGGCCCCAAGAAGAAGAAAGGGAGAAGGTGTTGATGAATGTGGCCTTGAGCTTAGTGGTGATGGAGGTAATGGTGTGTTTGATTTTGATGGAGAAGGAAAAGGAATGTGATGGAGTTGATGATGAAAGTGTTGTTGGAGATTGAACTAGTGGTGATGGGGTTGGTGTTGTAGTGGTGAGAGTGAATATGGTGGTGATGAAAAGAGAAGTATAAGAGGAAGTAGTGAAGGAGGAGTGGTAGTAGTGGTGAAGGTGATGTTGAAGAAGATGGCGAAGTTAGCGCTAGAGGAGTGGCCGGAATATTCGTCGGAATGGTCACCGGAGACACCACAGAGGAGAAGATTATCGGCCCCTAACTTGGGTTGGTGGCCAGCCTAGGTGGTGGAGGAGTGGAGGTGTTTTTGTGGTGGGATTTGGTGGTAGTGGTAGGTTTTAGGAGATAGAAATGGAGATGGATTAGTATGGTGGAGTTTAGGAATTTGTAGTTGAATAAATGGAGATGGAGGAGGAAGAAGATGATGGTGTAGTGTTGTAGGTGTTGTTGTTGTTGTTGTAATTGTAGTGAAGATGAAGGAGTAGTTGGTGGTTATGGGGTTTTGATGGAGGAATGAAGGTGAAAGGAGAAGGAAATGGAGGTGTTTTAGAGTTGGAGTTTAAAGGAGAAGGGAAAGGATTAGGGTTAGAATTTTTTTTGTGAAATGATAATGGGAGAGGCAGATATGGCCAGCATTGGTGATGGGAAGGGCGTGATGAATGGGTTGGGATATTTTGGAGGAGATATTTTGGTGGATGGGTGTGGAATGTAATAGAAGAATGGAGAAGGTTTTAGAATATGGTGGAAGGAATAGGAAGGAAGGAAAAAAGGAAAAAGAAAAGAAAGAAAAAAAGGAAGAAAAGTAATTGGAAGGAAATGGGAAAATAAAATGATAAAACCCACGGGTTCGGTCGTGGATGCGGAAAACTTTAGGAAAAATATCAAAATTGTCTGAAAATCAAGTATCTCAGAATGATCCCTAAAAATTCTCAAAAATCAAAAATATTATACTGAGTATAATGGTGAAATCAGATTCAAGAAATTCAATTTATTTTTCAAACTAAAAATCTTGAAATCATCCACTGATGCGACGGCACCGACTCCGGCGAAATTTTGATAAATTCAGAAAAATTTCATAAGATGCATTAAAATAGTAATATTATTTAAAAAAATGTTAAAGAGGTTTTCAAAAATTTGACTCTGTTTGTAATTTAAAGTCCGAGAATCAATCGGCGGTACCGATTAATACCGATTTTGGAGATTTTAATAAAATAATTCTAAAAAATTCTAAAATATTAGAAATCAGTATTTGAAACTGAAATTGGATAAATCTGACTACTGAAAAGATCATGTCAAGTAATACACTAGGATCGGGTCCCTAGTTCAAACTAGGGCTGACTCCAAGTCCAGGAATTCAGATTCAAAGCAAAACAATCATACAGATAATCATAAAACAATAATAAATACAGAAAGTAAATCAAAATATATGATCAAAAAATCAGAATAAGCATCTAAGTACGTATTCCGGGAGCGGGTATTACATTCCATCCACCTTACAAAAATTGCATCCTCGCAATTTCGATAAGGGATAAAATGAACACAAAAAGGAAAGGGATGAGATTATACCAATTAAGATATGAATCACTACGGGTGGGGTTCTTAAGTTAACTAAACAATAATCGAAATATAGACATCTTCTGCACTTCCTGCTGTATAAATCTTCGAATGATGCCATATAATACTGACCTGATATTATTTCTTTATCTGAGAGGCCTGAAGCTGTATTTGATGAAGAGACTGTAATAGACTTCCTAATGTGATGTATGCTTAATATTACTCCGAGAATAGACCAGAAATACCGAAGATACAGAAAACTCTGATAATTTTGAGCATAAATAAAGATGACCGATAATTAAAAACTCCAAATACTGGGCGTCGATCACTCTGAAAGATATAGCCAATAATATAGAATATCCATAGAGAGTCCCGAATACTAACTTTTGGATTATAATCTAACTGCAGAACGATTCTGAGAATACCCAAGCTTCATAATGCTAGTCGAAAAATCGTATAATAGCTTCGTTCAGTACTCTGCCGCTACACCTTCGGTCTATCCATATCTTAAGTTGGTATAAAAATCACAAAAACTAAAATAGTAAAAATTGAAAGGGAATCAGGAATCAAAGGAAGACCAATCAGGAAGAAATAGATAACTATGCACTTGTAGTTGAATTATATAACCATGATTGATGCATTCCAGTTGAAAATTTCTTTACCATTAATTTGCCATCTGGACGTACTGAGGATGGGAGAGCCTAGGCTCGGATACCATCCTATAACACTCTGATCCTGCGGGTATTGAGACGTTACTGTGATGTATATATGTAGGTCAAAAATACCCTCCCATATAAAATCTAAGCATCAGTACAGGCAATAATCAGAGTATGAAAGCACGTGGTGCATTAAACATTCTAACATATGAGTACAATTATAAAGTTATCATAGGATGTGACACAATATTACAAGAATATTACATCACCGATATGGCGCAGATGCAAAAACATAAAGAGATATATAATAATGAACGATACAAAAGGCGCTCACGAGTCATAAAGTAAAAACTCGAGAGCCAAGCAGGGCCCTCGAAGGAAAGGACTCTGGATGGTTTACCGATGATCCACGCTTCAGCTGCGCATCTCTGATCAGCAACTGGGAGAATCTATAAGCTCCATGCTCTGAGATCTAGACACGAGAATCTAGGGGAGTCAGAACTCCCCAACGAGTGGTGTGGTGAATGCCAAGTGGCGTGCAGGAATAAGCATATGTGTATCGATAAATCCAAGTTAAACAAGCAAGTATTGAAAATCGTGTCGTGAGTACAGGTATGCCAGATGAGACATCAAGTAATGAGTGATAACCAGTAATCAGTATACCATAAGGAGTGATCAAGTTAAAAGGATAAGTACAGTTGAACATGAGCAATATCAAGGAGATCAGTGGAGTATCATACATGTGGCAAACATGAATATAATAATGATTAATAAAACAGGAAATCCGAAGTAAATCCCGATGGAAGCAAATACGAGAAAACCAGCGGTATAACCCAGTTTGCAAAGCAACACAACGAGTTATTGTAAGTTCACCTAGAGGGGGGGTGAATAGGTGATGGCTAATCTAATGGTCACTTAATGCCAAATAATGCGGAAGTATAAACTATTATGACCTAAACTAAACTCTTACACTAAACACCACGTATAACACAAGAGTGTTGCCGGATTCCCTGTGAAGGGCTCTGGACAAACTCCTCTATATTCCCCTTGAATGGGTTGAGGTGCCGCGTTGGCTCTCTTGGTTGAATACAAGTGTTAGTCAACAATCCCAAGCAATATATCAATATGAGCACAAGGAATATATCATGCATATAAAGGTAAAGACAAGATAAGTAATATAGGATATAAACAAGGAGATAGAGAGAGAGAGAGAAATGGCAATCGCAAACACAAAGGGTTTGTTTCGAGGTTCGAGCACCCTTGCTCTACATCCCCGCCTTCGACACACGAAGGATTTTCACTATACAAGATCCCAATGGATCTCTCCTTGGTGCCGCAACACCTACAAACTCTCAGACTCCCTAGCCCGTACACACGCAAGCTCACTAGCTCGCCGAGACCGCACCTCAAACCACTGAGTTCACACAAGAACTCTAAACCACCGCGAACACACTTGTCCGCCTCCTCAAAGAACAAAGAAGAAATCACTTGGTGATCTAAAACTCTTTGATCACCAATTACAAACTCTCACAACACAATCCTATGGATAGATAAGGCAATGGATAGCTCAAGTAATTGTGAGAAAGCAAGAAAAGAACTATGGTGAAAAACTCAAGGAAATCACTTAAACACTCTTGATAAAATCTTTCCTTTTGATTGGAAATATTAGCTCTCAAATTTGTGGAGAAAACTCTTTTAAGAGTATAAGAAAAACTTGCTCAAAGCTCTCCTTAAAATCTTAGTCAAAACAATGACCAAACCCCCAAATTTATAGGCTGTCAAAACTAGCCGTTGGGGTCTGTCAGACCTGTCGGTCGACCGCCCGGTCGACCGCCAACAGTCAAGAATCCGACCGTTGGAGCCTCCGGTCGACCGCCCGGTCGACCCAAAAGAACAGAGAGCACTGCTCTCAGTTCCGGTCGACTCGGTCGACCGGCCATCTGCCAGGTCAAGGCGTGCACGTCGTGGACGTCGGTCGGCCGATACGGTCGACCGACTTCAGAGTTAGTCGACTAGCAAGGTAGTAAGTCGACTAGCTGAAGCCTGAAAACAGTTTTTCTGAGATTTAAAACTAAGTCTTTTGGTTCACATAAAATCTCATAAAATACAAAGAATTTCTACGAAAATAGTTTAACCAATATACTTTGATATACAAACATGCTTGCACAAAATCAAGGCATGTTATAAGAGATTGGACTATTTTTGTAACTTGAAAATATTTGGCTCATGATAAAAACTGTTTTTCCAAAACAATATTTTTCCAAAACATGTTTTTCCAAATCTTCATCAAATACAAAAACAAGATATACTTTTAAAGCATAGTGTGTATGGATATGATCCACTACACAATCAAGATGAAATATCTATGTTTTTGAAAATAATCATAAACTTGGTTTTGGTTGAAAGATGTAAACATGAATATCAAAAACCAAATAGTATTTTGTCACAAAGAAAAAACTTTTCTAAACTAAAAAATCTTTTAAGAAAACAATTCTATCAAGAGTGTGTGTGTATATGTACTTGAGCAATCCACCACTATTCTATCCTTTACATTTTTAACAAAAACAAAAACAAAATCTTATACCTAGACACAAGTCTTCATCTTGAAGTCTTCACTTGAAGCCTTCTCATCATCTTGACTTGGTCCAAATGCAATCCAACGAGCTCGACTCTTAATGTGGTCTTGATACATAGGCTCGTGAATCAACTGGTGCTAACTCCAAAGCATGTCTTAAAATCCTTTGTTGAAGCTCCACACCTACTAAGATCTTGATCATAAATCTGTCACTAATTAAGCACAAGATCATTAGTATTATAACTTCATGAGTTAATCATCATCAAAACTAGAGTGATGGGCCTTTGGGCCAACAATCTCCCCCTTTTTGATGATGACAAAACTCATGAAGTTATATATGCATGGATTAAAGTAAAGCTTCAAAGAAGCTCCCCCTTAACTCATGCATACCAAATAAACAATAATATATGACAATGAAGCTCATAAACATGTATGCAAGTATGGAGATAAAACATGCAAAAAGCATAAATCAAAATCTTTTTCTCCTATTTGCAATACAAAAATATATATCCATAAACATAATTCTTTATTCAAACATGCATATAAACTCAAATACTTCTCCCCCTTTTTGTCACTCATCAACAAAGGGTTCAAAGTAAAATCAAATCAAACAAATTTTTCTCCCCTTTTTGTCAAAAAACAAAGAGATCAAGAAGGGGTAATACAAATCAATCAATAAAGATTTATATGCGATATACATTCGTGAAGAGGAAGACGCTAAGTTAACTTCCCTACACATATGCATTACATGAAGAAGGGATGACAAACCCTAACTCACATAACACATATTATGTAATGCATAAGAGGAGATGTGAAGCTCCCCCTACACACGTATATCATATAAAGAAGAGTTGTCAAGCTCCTCAATTTATAATATACTCAACATGAATCTATATGTAAGAGAGATATTAAGCTCTCCTTGCATATATGAAATACAAAAAAATTTTGAATTTTTCTTTATCAAAACAAAATTTTGAACTTTTCTCAAGAAACAAATTTTGAGATAACCATAATTTTTAATTTTGATACCAATAGGAAGTAGCAATTGAAAGTATGTGATATCAAATAATCATTGCAAAACCTTCAATTTTTCTTAAGTTAAAACATATTGAGATACTAATTGAAAGTAAAGTTTTAACCCAAGCTTAGCAAAATCATTGTGCTTTTAAAAAAATGAATCTATCTTAACTCAAGCACAAATAACAAATCATATATATATGTATATAAAAGATAATACCAATAGAAATTGATACTACTTGAATTTGAAAGCATACATACATATAATCAAAACATGAGTATATACAAAAAGAATAATCATATTGATACCAATTGAAATGATCTAATGATACCAATTCACATAAAGTAATATCAAGTGTATATCTCATAGAAGAATAAATAACTAGTTTAAATTAATTTTTGAAAAACTAGTTAAAGATCCTTCAAAAACATGAAATCATATGTTTTTCATGAATTATACTAAATACATAAAAGTTCAAGCACTCATAGTCCATAAAACTCAAAATTATCTTGAAGAATAAAAGATGAGTGTTCAAAGGTTATATAAATAATATTTTCATGAAATAGACGATGAAGCACAATCAATCATGAATATAAAAAAAAAAATTTATTAAACAACACATAAAAATCATTTTTCATCTTAAAACACAAGCTTCTAGGTATATGTATGATTCATCCAAATCTAACAATATACATACATATCCCAAATATAAAAAGAGTCTATTAAAGGTATTTGCATGAAGGCAAAGGACTCACGGGTATACATGTATATTTATTAGATTTGAATAAAAATACATATACATGAAGTAAAATCATAAAATAGGCATAACAAGTATAAATGGAAGAGTCATCAAAACTTAGACTATACATGTGCATAAAGTGGGTACAAATGAGCATGAAATGCAAATATATATAAATCAATTGTTCTCACTATTGGTACATGTATACATACAAGTTTTGATAAAAACTACATTTAAACTAGTATATACCACATGAAGCACATAAAAACATAAAATATGAACATGCTATGAATATGATAAATGAACAAGCATGAACATAAATTAAATAGGAGTTTAGAGATTGTTACCAACTCCAAAGCTCCAAATATGGTGGTCATCCCACCAAAACTCCTTGATAGCGGTGCATCAAATGTATGTCCTTGTAGTCCATGCAACCACCACCAAGGCACCAAATCTCTCATGTTTTGTGAGAGCCCTCACCTACATCAAATACACAAGGTGGGGATTTTGGTACCCATATTTTCTTGGGTCCTTTGGGGTTAGTCTTGTAAGGAACCCAAAATTTTTATTAGCAAAATTAAAATGATTTAACCTATCATAACAAAATTTTGCTTATGGCCTTTGCGGCCACAATGTGTACACTTGTACACCTTAGGATGCTTATGAGTGTGATTATGATCGTGACGTGCAACATAAGCATGATGATGATGTGCATGAATGTTTGGAACTTGTTTCTTTGAAAATAAGGTTTCCAATTTCTTATGGTTGAATGCACATGAGCTCAAAGTGGAGCTCAAACAACTAATCCTATTTTTCAAAACATTTATCTCACTATCATTAGTGGTGGCATGTAAAGCATGGTGAGATATAGAATCATTTTTCTTATTCTTTTTCGAAACAAAATCTTTTCTTTTTCACAAATCTTTCTTTTTAAAGAATTATTTTCTTAAAAACAACTTCCTTTTGTTTTTCCACCAAATCAATTTTATCCTTCAAAATAGTGTTCCCTTCACACAAATCATTTAATTTAGATATAAGGGAAACATTTTCATTTTTCAAAACTTATTTTCTTTTTCTAAGCATGCAATCTTAGTTCTAAATCAATCATTTTCTATATGCATGCAATCAAATTTCTTTTTCAAATTTTTATTATCTTTCTTAATCATGTCATATTTTTCAAGCAATAATTGACAAAATGTAGAAAGCTCTTCATATGACATGTTATTATCCTCATCCTCGGATTCAGTAGTTACCTCAAGGGGGTTATCCCCTTGGACCATATAGCACATGTTGGAGACGTCACTTCCAACATCCGAATCACTCCCCGCAAAGTATTGATCATTTTCGCCAAGGGAGAGGAGGGTGTTCCAAACTACAAAAGCCAAATCAAGATTAGCAACCCTAGATAAATAATCATCATTTAGGGTAGATCTTAAAGCATGTAGGGATTTTGTATTAGCCTCAATGTTCTTACCATTTAAGCAATAAGCATTATTAGTTGTGGCAAGATAAACATGGATGCCTAGGGCTTTGAGGTACAAAGACATCTTAACCTTCCAAATTTGGATGTTAAGAATGTCAAAGGTGGGTGGTAACATGAAGTCCATGGTATGTGTACAAAAATGTGATTAGCCTAAAAAGAGGATCTTTAACTCAAGGTTGTTAGACCCAAATCAAGAGCACGAGGCTCTGATACCAAATGTAAGTTCACCTAGAGGGGGGGTGAATAGGTGATGGCTAATCTAATGGTCACTTAATACCAAATAATGTGGAAGTAGAAACTATTATGACCTAAACTAAACTCTTACACTAAACACCATGTATAACACAAGAGTGTTGCCGAATTCCCCGTGAAGGGCTCTGGACAAACTCCTCTAGATTCCCCTTGAATGAGTTGAGGTGGCGCGTCGGCTCTCTTGGTTGAATACAAGTGTTAGTCAACAATCCCAAGCAATATATCAATATGAGCACAAGGAATATATCATGCATATAAAGGTAAAGACAAGATAAGTAATACAAGATATAAACAAGGAGATAGAGAGAGAGAGAGAGAGAAATGGCAATCGCAAACACAAAGGGTTTGTTTCGAGGTTCGAGCACCCTTGCTCTACATCCCCGCCTTCGACACACGAAGGATTTCCACCATGCAAGATCCCAATGGATCTCTCCTTGGTGCCACAACACCTACAAACTCTCGGACTCCCTAGCCGTACACACGCAAGCTCACTAGCTCGCCGAGGCCGCACCTCAAACCACCGAGCTCACACAAGAACTCTAAACCACCGCGAACACACTTGTCCGCCTCCTCAAAGAACAAAGAAGAAATCTTTTGGTGATCTAAAACTCTTTGATCACCAATTACAAACTCTCACAACACAATCCTATGGATAGATAAGGCAATGGATAGCTCAAGTGATTGTGAGAAAGCAAGGAAAGAACTATGGTGAAAAACTTAAGGAAATCACTTAAACACTCTTGATAAAATCTTTCCTTTTGATTGGAAATATTAGCTCTCAAATTTGTGGAGAAAACTCTTTTAAGAGTATAAGAAAAACTGGCTCAAAGCTCTCCTTAAAATCTTAGTCAAAACAATGACCAAACCCTGAAATTTATAGGCTGTCAAAAACTAGCCGTTGGGGTCTGTCAGACCTGTCGGTCGACCGCCCGGTCGACCGCCAACGGTCAAGAATCCGACCGTTGGAGCCTCCGGTCAACCGCCCGGTCGACCCAAAAGAACAGAGAGCACTGCTCTGAGTTCCGGTCGACTCGGTCGGTCGACCGGCCATCTGCCAGGTCAAGGCGTGCACGACGTGCACGTCAGTCGGCCGATACGGTCGACCGACTTCAGAGTTAGTCGACTAGCAAGGTAGTAAGTCGACTAGCTGAAGCCTGAAAACAGTTTTTCTGGGATTTAAAACTAAGTCTTTTAGTTCACATAAAATCCCATAAAATACAAAGAATTTTTACAAAAATAGTTTAACCAATATACTTTGATATACAAACATGCTTGCACAAAATCAAGGCATGTTATAAAAGATTGGACTATTTTTGTAACTTGGAAATATTTGGCTCATGATAAAAATTGTTTTTCCAAAACAATATTTTTCGAAAACATGTTTTTCCAAATCTTCATCAAATACAAAAACAAGATATACTTTTAAAGCATAGTGTGTATGGATATGATCCACTACACAATCAAGATGAAATATCTATGTTTTTGACAATAAGCATAAACTTGGTTTGGTTGAAAGATGTAAACATGAATATCAAAAACCAAATAGTATTTTGTCACAAAGAAAAAACTTTTCTAAACTAAAAAATTTTTTAAGAAAACAATTCTATCAAGAGTGTGTGTGCATATGTACTTGAGCAATCCACCACTATTCTATCCTTTACATTTTTAACAAAAACAAAAACAAAATCTTATACCTAGACACAAGTCTTCATCTTGAAGTCTTCACTTGAAGCCTTCTCATCATCTTGACTTGGTCCAAATGCAATCCAACGAGCTCGACTCTTGATGTGGTCTTGATGCATAGGCTCGTGAATCAACCGATGCTAGCTCCAAAACATGTCTTAAAATCCTTTGTTGAAGCTCCACACCTACTAAGATCTTGATCATAAATCTATCACTAATTAAGCTCAAGATCATTAGTATTATAACTTCATGAGTTAATCATCATCAAAACTAGAGTGATGGGCCTTTGGGCCAACAGTTATTAATTGGCATCTTTTATTATTACTCGTCCGACTCATATATCTAGGTATGTGTCCTGGTGTACATCTCAACACACATATATCCATATATAAGTAAGTCGAGGTTGGTTATTGGAAGCTGATGAAGAACTGATGACTCATATTTATAGTGATTCCCATTCGCCTGGGACAAAGTTATGATGCCTAAACACGCATTTTCTGGGTGCCTAAAATCACTCTAATACGAATCGTTAGTTTAGTAATGCACCACCATAAGTAAGGCATCATACCGACATTCATCAGTTCCCCTCATTCCCAGTGTAAGTTGTCCTTTTTATAACTTATTATGCATAATTATCAGATTACAGAAATGAGCAGAAACATAACAGGTTCAGGAATAATATGAGTACATGCATAACATGAGTACTTACATAACAGGAGTACTTATCAGGAGATCAGGTACTATATTCCCATAACATGATAATCATGAGCCAAGAGTTAAACATGACAGGTATCAGCTGTTAATATGGCAAGTGGCAGGTGATAAGTAAACTTCATAACAGGGAGGTAGGTGTCAAGTAGTAGCATGCCAGGTGTCAGGTGGTAACACATCAGATGTCAAGTGTCAAGTGCTAGCATGTCAAAGGTTAACATATTAAGCATGTGCATGGCAAGTGATAGAGTAGTAGCTGAGCACAATCAAGCGGAGCTGAGCAAGCTGGAGGCATGGATAACGAATAATATTTAGTCACTAATGCGCTTGGCAGTGTTACCAGGATGACTCGATTTAAAATGCGAGTGTAAAATCTGGCAGCATCTCACCTAGGTGAATCTAGTGAATAAAGCGCTGGGCACTAAATATGCCTATTAGGCGATGCTAAAAATGAAACTAGCCATTAATAAATCTCACAGAGGTTAAGTCCAAAGGCGGAGCAATACGCGGATATATCTAAGCCATGCCTGAAGAGGTTTCACAATTAAGTTAGGCTCGCAGACACACGGTGTAGCTAGTAAACCCAGGGAGTTCAAGCAAAGCGGAAATATAGTAAGCCGCGCCTGACGAGGTTACACAATTTAGCTCGATTCGTAGCCACACGGCTTAGCTATGCCTCCGGTGAAGCTAGAAAACTTAGAGAGCTTAAGCCTGAAGACTGTTAGTACCTGCAAAAGGTGTTAGTGTTACACAGGCATAAATATAGTATCATCTACACTATTACAAACATTACAATACATCGATCTTACAAGCTATGACTTGTCCACGGATTACAACTCACATGAATCCATAAAAATATAAATACAAGTATAATACACCCATCGAAGCGGGATACCCAAATCAAGGCGAGGACAGTTGCCTAAATATAAACACAATGAAAATACCGAAAACTCTGGAAAGCTATGTGCACGAACTCCGTAGCGAGGAAACACCAAATCGGGAAGTGAACGGGGGCTTGGCCCCTTGGTGGCCGCCAGCTCTAGGGAGGTGCGCCAGCCTCCTAGGGTGGCCAAGGAGGTGGCCGACCCCAAGAAGGAGGAGAGGGAGGAGGTGTTGATGTACGTGGTCTTGAGCTTGGTAGAGATGGAGGGAATGGTAAATGAACCTCAAAGAGGTTAAGCCTGAAGGCTATAGTAAAGAACCACAGAACAGTTAAGCCCGGATGCTGAGTATGTACCTGTAGGAAATGTTAGAACCAAATAACACACAAATATGAATAGCAAGCAAGAGAACTGACAAGTGAGTAGGCCCGGAGGCTAAGTAAAACATAGACATAGCTAAACCATGCCTGATGAGGTTACATAATTAAGTTCGACTCCCAGCCACACGGTGTAGCTAGTAAAATCCAGGGGTTTGAGCAAAGTGAAAGCGTAGTAAGTCGTGCCTGACGAGGTGTCCAATAGGCTAATTATACAATCACACAGCTTAGTTAGGCTCCCGATGAAGCTAGGAAACTCGGAGGGTTAAAGCCCGATAGCTGGAGAAAAGCCCGGAGGCCAAACGACCATGAAGGCTTAGCCACGTATGATAAAAAAGAGATAACACAGCAATATACATGTGCAGGAATTGAACTACCCTATTACACATATCCGTCACATTAATGTAGATACATGTCCACAAAATACATGTACGCACCCACACTGATACATACACATGTCCACACATAAATACAAATATACCGATACAATTTCAACAATCCACAGAAAATACAATGCACGGTCCACATAATACAAATCACCCGTCAAAGCGGGGAACCCAGAAATGAGGCAAGAACATTCGCCTAATATTACAGAATACACTATAAAATCTCTGAAGTCTGGAAGCTCCAATATCAACGCGCGTGCGCATTCAATATATATAATATATAATATATAGAGAGAGGGGAGAGAGGAATCAAGGGATAGGGAATAGGATTACAGACGCGAAGGTCTTGAACGCGAAGGTCGCGACTCGCGTCACGAAAGAGCTGGGACGCGGGAGTTGCGTCACGTGGAGGTGGAATTTAGACACGAACGAGAGGATCGTGTCCCGTGTCGAGGAAGTACTTGGATGCGGGGGTCAGCTTCGCGTCCAATAGTCTAGGGAAAGAGAGAGAAATCAGAGAAATTAAAGAGAAAGAGAAAATGCAAGATAGAGATAGTGAAAAGAGAAAAGAAAGAGAGAGAGAGACAGAGAAAACGAGAAAGTGGGAGGGAAAGACAGAGAAACTGAGAAAGCAAGAGAGCTAGAGTAGAAAGACGCAAAGAGAAAGAGAGGAAGAGTGAGACAGAGAGAGTAGGCGTGAAAGAGGGTGAGAGAGGGGAGTTAGAACCAGAGTGAGAAAAAGAGAGGGAGAGAGTAGACTAAAGGGAGAGAGAAGAAAAGTACAGTGAAAAAAAGAGAAGGAAAGAAAGAAGAAAGAAAGAAAACAGGAACGAAAGAAAAGAGAAAGGAAAAGAGAGGAGGGGAAGGGGAGATGGTCGGTCGAGTGTGGCAAGCAGCATGGCGGGCGATGGCTGGCCGGTGGCTAGGCCTAAGGAGAGGGAAAAGTGGGTAGAAATGGGGTTGGTTGGAGCCGAGTTTCGGAAGCCAAGGAATGACTAGGATAGAAGAGCTTACTGGAGGTAAGCGAGTGCCAGAGGTGGTGGTCAGAGAGGTGGTGCACGCGGTGGTGAAGACGGTGGAGAAGATGGGGGTTATGGGTGTTTGGTGAAGAAGAAGAAGGAGGTGATGTTGTAGTTGTTGATGGAGAAGGAGTTGGTGAAGAGTTAAGTGGAGTGTGGGAGAGGGAGGAGGTGGTGGCGCCAGGTCTTGCCGGGGGAGAAGGACGCGGTTCTGGGTGTTGGGGAGGAAGATCAAGAAAATGGGAAAAATGAAAGAGAGAGAATGAATGGGGAATATATATAACACACATATATGGATATAAGTTTGTAGGGGAGTTAAATGAGATTCGCGTCTCATTAACATGAGATTCACATCTCATGCCAGGGAGACCCGCATTTGGGTTGGGTGATACTGACATCCAAGGGAGGAGGTCTGCATTCAGGGGAGATGCGCGTTTTGAGAGGAGAGAGAAAAAGTAGGTGGGATATTTTAGGGGGATTGTGTGGTGGAGAAAATTTGAGAAAAGAAAAGATAATAAAAATAAAAAGGAATAAAAGAAAAGAATGAGTGGAGGAGAAAATTTGGAGAGGAGAAAAATGAAATGAAAAATATCTGGGTAAAACTACAAAATTTGGAAAAACCCCGAAAACACCAGAAAAGACCGGAAAAATGAAGTAATTCGGAAGGATCTTCAAAAATTCTAAAAAATAGAGAATATTATTTTAAAGTACATGATGAAAATCAAATTCAAGAAATTTAATCACGTTTTCAAATTAAAAATCCTGAAATCATACACGTTTTCAAATTTTTGAAATCTGATGGAATTTTGATAAATTTAGAAACAATTTCAAAAATGCACTAAAGTAGAAAATGTGATTTTATAAAATAATGTGAAAGCAGATTTCAAAAATTCAACTCTGTTTGTAAATTAAAATTTCAGAAATTGACCAGCGATGCTGGTCGATACTAATTTTAAAGATTTTGTAAAATAATTTAGAAAATTTTCAGAAAATCATGAAGAATCAAAACATTAGAAAATAATATTTTAAACTGAAATTGGTCAATATTGACCACCAAAAAGGTCAAATCGATCAGTACACTGATATCGGGTCCCCGGTTCAGATTAGGGCTGATTCTAAGTCTGAAAATCTGGATCCAAAACCAAGCCATAATACAAATAATCATAAAATAAAATAAATATGGGAAAATCAAAAGAATACAATTTAAAAATTAGAATAAATATCTGAGTACGTATTCTGAGAACTGGGTGGTACAAATCTCCTGGGGATAATGCTTAGAGCAGAGCCATGGTCGATTTGAATCCTCTCGACATGAGCAGAGCTGATATATCCTGTGTAATATAGGGGTCTGTCATGCCAATTGTCCTTAATCAGCATGTCTCAATGAGAATTTGATATTGGAAACCTCTTGCATCACCGAATAACATTACGGGCATGAAGTTCCTTCATTGACAGAGACGGCGGGTACTTGTGTCATAGAAGTTTCTGAATTGGCAAGTGTATCCTGGAGTGCTTTTCTCGTTTCCTTGGAAAGGCGGAGCAGCTCGTGTAGAGTGATACGAACTGGGATATTGGCAAGTTGTGCCAATATGTCAAAGCAGAAAGGCGCTTTGAGTTCCCGAGAAGTATCCTTATTTAGGGATTTATCAAACTATACCTCTTTTTCTTTATCCTTCTGTAAGAGAGGTGTAGGAACCTGGGAAGGAACTAGGATCGATGTGGTAGCTCCTGATGTAGTGGCTTGTTGTGTCCCATCAAGTGTGTGGTTGTATTGTTTTAAATATGACTTCCCAGACCGAGTACCTACTAGCTAAGAGACGACGGGTTGCGTCATCAAGGCAAGCTTCTCTTCCTCTTCGGAATCACTGAAAGAAGCTATAGTTGCAGTGTCCTCATCCGTTGTGAGGAAGATGACATTACAAGACTTGCCCTTGAGCTTGGGTTTGTTTGATTCCCATTGCTCATCTTTCACGATATCGGAGTGAAACAACATGATTTCTCTAGACTTGACATCAATGGAACAAGGCTTTTAGCCTCCTGCTTTTCAACCATCGGGTTAATGACATCAATTCTTACTCCAGGGATGGGAGTTAACCTTTTGTTGACTGTCACTTTAGGAAAAGTCTCGAAATTGAGGCACACCATGCTGGCAGTGACTTTCTTTTATTCTGATTTTAGAGTCAGAACTCCAGCATCAATTAAGGCATGTATTTTATCCTTGAGAATAAAATATTTGCTAGTAGGATGATGCACCATCCTATGGAAGAGACAGTAGTTAGGGTCGTTTGTACGTCCAACCTCATCTGGTCGCCTAACCTCTAGCAACTTTAGCATATTGCCCTTGTTGAGCAACTGGAAAATTGTTACCACTTGCTCATCTTTGAAGGAGTATTGTCTTGGCGGAACTTATACTCCAATGTCAAAGATCTATTGGAGTTACCCTTCTTCAATATCGGCTGGGCATCTCTGGACACTTCCACTGCTAAAGTGTCTTTACCCCTGGACTAGGAAAATTGAGCTGTATCATGACCATTGCTGGTACTAGCTCCCCACTTGGTTTTAGGAGTCGAGGAGTTAAACTTCTTAGCTGATTTCTCAGCTATTTCAGCTTGTTCCACAAGCTCCTTCTGGGTATGAGTCTTGACAACTCTTATTCGAATTTTCACCTTATCGAGAAAGTTATGCTTGCATGTTTGGATTAACATGGGCAATAACATACCTGCAGGGTATAATAAAGAAAGGTTGCGGAACCTCTCAAAATAATTCCTGAAAGATTCCCCTCTTTTCGAGCGGTAGAGAGGAGTGTATTCATGGTTACCTCGGTATCTCCTCATAAAATCGAGAGAGGAACTGATTTCCAAGTCGAGCCACGTGTTGATGGATTTTATGGGGAGACCCCTAAACCAGTCAAAGGCTACCCCTTGGGAGTGCCAATGAACAACCTTGCCACGATAGCATCATTGCCTATTACATTACCAGTTTGAGACCGAAAGTAATAGATGTGTTGATTTGGTGACGTTTTGTTGTCATATGAATGCAGTGTCAGCGGCTTGAATTTAGTGGATATGGAACAGAATCCCATTCCAATGGGTAAGGACGTATTGCCCCTATCTTCTTCAGTTCATCCCGTTGAGTGAGGGATGCTAGCTGAGCTAGGATAATCTTGATAACATCGACATCAACTGAAGATAATCCATATAGAGGAGGTAAAGGCTGTTGTTCATGATTGCGATTTTCCTCCTCATCAGAGTGATGGTTGTGGTCATCGTCAATATGATTATTGTTTTGACAACTGTTGTCGCTTTGTCGCGCAAGGATTTGTCCAAGCAAACATTGAATGTCATTGAGAGCAGATTGCTGATTTTTGATGGCTTCCTCCTGGGCTTGCACGCTGCTATGGAGATCTATATTATTGCCGTCATTATGAGCCATGTTGACTGATACCATATTCCTTCGGATAGAGATGACAGTATCGGAGAAAGTGCAATCGATGTACTCTGGTTCATCATTTGACCACTGAAACATGTGTCGCATGCCTCCTGGTGATGTAACACCTCTTGATGTAGAAGGTTGGTCGTAGTAGGGTATAGCTACCCTTGAGCGGGTGTTTCAGTGCACACCTTCTTGCTTCACCGAGACTTGACCTAAGCCGGGGCTATCATCAGAATCTTGTGAACTGGGAGGGGAAGAAACCACCCTCTGTCTCCTTCTTCGAGAACCCTCTCCCTGACTTATCATATTGACGGCGGCTTTGAAAAGATTACCGGAGATCTTTGCAGCCTTCTTCTTTAGGACCGAGACCTCTTTGACGTTTTGACCGATAATCGATCAAAAATCGACTATCGGTCAAGGAGGCAACTGTTTATGCAATTAGAGCATGTTGTATGGACTGACCCTAAACAACATTGGGAAGAATGTACCGTCACGAGTTGACATCCTGTTTGTCTGCATTGGGATGGGGAGACATCAACTAGTTCTTCTGAGCGAAGCTTCCACTTATTGCTTAAGTAATCTCTTAGGTCTGGTAGTTTGAAGGAATCGAGCCCAGACGGTCTCTAACTGAAGGTTGGAAAATGTTAGGAATACTTTTTCTAGAGATTTTTGTATTAATCCTTTAGCAATATCTTGTTTTTCAACCTTTAAGAAGGTTGACGCCTTTGCTCGAGATAGAGAAGGCTAGTTTCACCTGAAGCTTTGGCCTTTAAACAGGTTGGTGCCTTTGATCTAGATAGAATAAAGCTAGCTTCACCAGAAGCTTTAGCATTTGAACAGGCTGGTGCCTTTGCTCTAAATAGAGCAAGGCTAGCTTCACCAGAAGCTTTGGCCTTAACTTTGCATGAAGTTATCTTATCATTGCTAGATGCGAATTTAGCCTTATAAAGGCTTTGAATTTATTGCCGCCAAGGGTATTTGCTTCACTAGAAGCTACGTTAGCGCCACAGAAGGCACTGGACTCATCAGTAGCTTGGGCCATAGAGGCTTCAGCCTTGATAGAAATATCTTCGCATGAAACTAACTTTGCCTTGAAGGCTGTAAACTTAGCGCCACTGAAGGCGCTTGCTTCGCCAGAAGTTACTTTAGTGCCGCCGGGGCACTGGCACTGATAGCAGGGGCTTTAGCCCTGTAGGTAAAAGGTTTAGCACTGACAATGCTTTAACCTTGCTAGAAGTGTGAGACTTAGCACATAAAAATGCTTTAGCCTCGCCTAAGGCAGAGAAAGCAAAGAGAGGGTAAGGCCCTTTTAGCTTCGCATGAAGCTGACTTAGGGTTGCTAAGCACCCTTGCCTAGCTAGAGATTGAAGCAAATTGTAATGTAGTCTTGCTAATCTCACCAAAGGTATTCTTAGGCTCGCACTGAGCGTGCCTAGCCTCGCCTGAGGGAAGATTAGACTCGTGCTGAGTCTGTTTAGCCTTGCAGGAGGCTGCATTAAAGGGTACAGCCAATGGTGTTTTGGCTAAGGTAACTTTCCTGTGTTTGCGCACGGAAAGAGGGATGTTGTTGCCCTGAGAGAGGATCTCCTCGAACTTCTCTAGCTCAAAATCGATGATCAGCATTTCAGTAGAATTCTCCAGAGCTTGATCATCGTGTTGTGGCGCAACACAATCTTCTCGTTGGTGGAGAAGAAAGTCCCCAGCAGAGTCTTCATCTTGTTTTCCATTGATTGTGAAGATCGAGAAAACTTATAAAAGTTTGTAGAAATTACAAGTAAAGAAAGGGAACAGGAATTTGATGATTCTTTTTGGGGGGAAGCGTACCGATAGGAGTCTTATTAGTGCGCAACCACTTTGTCCCTTTGACAACATAAGCAATCGATCTTGGATCTACCACCCAGGAATTCGTTCTCGCTTGGTTCGAGAATTTCCTTGATATGAGGAGAAGCCTTGATCAATTCAAATGAACCAGAGTGTCGTAACCCTTGATTAGTTCAACGAACTATGAAAAAGCATATTGTTGTTGGAAACTTTACGCTAAAGGATGTGAGTTCTTGTCGATGAAAAAGGAGATCTCTCTCCTTTCTCTTTGAGAAGAAGTCTCTTTTTTGCCTCTAGGAAGCCCCCTTCTCCTAGCCTGCAGTCAGCTATTTATAAGCCAAATGAGGGATAACAAATCCCTAAAAATCTAACAGTTGTAAATACAGTTGTTACAATCTTCAGATGAAGATGAATAGCCATGGGCGAGGCTATTTCGGCTTCTGGTGAAGCTATCTTAGCCTACGGCAATGCTAGTTTAGCATATGGCGAGGCTAGCCTGCTAGCTGTCAACAATTAAAGGAGTTTAGAGATCTTGATTATCTCTTTTAAGTGAAGGATTTGAATTCATAGATGTCTCTTTTGACAGAGATATTTGAATCCCTTGATTATCTCTACTAAATCAGTGAGATGACTAATCAGGGAGAATATTTTCTTTAAATCTGTTTAAGGATTTGGAAAGGTCAAAACGACCTAAAATTTCACCTACTTGGGCGAAGTTAAGCCCGTGGCGAAGCTAAATAGCTGAAAATGAAGCTAAGATTTAGCTCCCGCAGAGCTATACTAAACCTGTGGTGATGCTATTCTTTAGCTCTCATCGGAGCTGGATAAAGCCTGCAGCGAGGCTATTTTGGAAGATGTCCGAAGACCTTTAGCGTCACCAGGCATAGCGATGCTATGCCTTGTTGGCCTCATCAGCCTTTTGAGCAGGCCAGAGCTTCTGATGAAGCTAAGACTTAGCTCAGCATAGCTAAGTAAAGCTTCATGCGAGGCTATGCCTTGTTGACCTCATCAGCCTTTTGAGCAGGCCAAAGCTTCTGATGAAGCTAAGACTTAGCTCAGCATAGCTAAGTAAAGCTTCATGCGATGCTAGAAATGTAGCCCATTGGGCTGAGCAGGGCAAAGCTAGAGTCTGGCTCTGTTGTGCTTGTTTATACTTGTGGATTGGTTATCAACTCGTTTATGACTTGTCTTTAGAAATGTCGACAAGTTAGATATTGTTCTGACCAATTGAAAAGTCGGGAGTTCGTCTTTTGTAAGTGTCAACAGACCCATCTGCAACCTATTGCCTTGGAGTCCTTTAGAAGATTGACTAATGTCCATGTTTGATTTCTATCAAAAGACTCCATCTCCTGCTCCATGGCTGTAATGCACTTGCTGTGAACATCGCCTTGACCGCCTCCCTGTAACTACTAGGTTCACCTGTTTCTGTTACTAATGCGGAATGAGACATGATCATCTTTCCAACCATACCCTGTTGGAGGCACCATAACTCTGACTGACTGCGTCAACGGTCTATGTTGTTCTTGAGTAGCCTCCTAATTGTCTTCAACTGAATCTGAGGAGTTCTCTTCTGACCCTTCAGGCCTTTTAGGGCTCTCTAAGAACTCAACTCTTTTTCTTGAGTGTCTTTCGAACTGTTTGAAGCTCCACCTTGCGCTTTATCCTCCGTCTTTGAATTTTCTTGCAACATTGCTTCTTCGTCAAAGACCACATCTCTACTGGTAAACGCACTCCTTGTCTCGGGTTCCCAAAGTTTGAAATTCTTGACTCTTTTGGTGAACCCAATGAAGATACACTTCTTAGACTTGGATTCCAATTTGTTCCTTTTCTGACTATCAATCAAACTATACGCCGGGCAACCAAAAGTCCGTATGATTGAATAGTCCACAGACTTTCCTCGTCATATCTCTCCTAGGATCTAAAGATTAATAGCTGTTGATGGTGACCTTTTTACTAGATGACTCGCATGATTCACCGCCTATGCCTAAAATCCTTCTGACATGTCATCCTATAACCTGATACTGCGGGCACACTCTATAAGTGTCCGATTCATGCGCCTTGCTACTCTATTCTGTTCTGGTCACCCTGAAATACTTAACAAGTGTTTGATGTTGTTGCTTGCTAAGTAATCTTTGAATTCTTCAGAGGTATACTCACCTCCATTGTCGGACCTCAAGACTCTCACCTTTCGTCCTGTCTGATTTTCCACCATAGTCTTTCACTCCTTAAACTTCTGAAATATTTTCGATTTCTGCTTCAAGAATTATACCTAAACTTTTCTGGACAAATAATCTATGAAAATAATATAGTACTAGCACCCCCAATGGATTCTATTGGTGAAGGGCCCCACACATCCGTGTGTATGAGATCTATCAAGCCTTTTGTCTTGTGCTATGATATAGAGAAATCTCTACGTTGCCTACCCATAATACAAAATTTACAAAGATTAAATCTGCAATATGTAATACCTGGTAGAGTACTTCTTTTGTGTAAGACTTGAAGACCTCGCTCGCTCATGTGTCTAAGATGCATGTGCCAAAGTCTTGTAGTATCCTCCTTCTCCGTTGCTGCTGAAGCATCACCAATAATAATGCTTCCTGTCAACTTGTATAAGTTTGTTGTCTGTTCTCCTTTGAGAATCATCATTGTAACCTTTGGTAACTATAATTCCTCCATCTGCACTTGTAAACTTGTACCCTTAAGCTTCCAGAGCTCCGAACGAGAGAAGATTCTTCTTCAAATCCGAAACGTGTCGAACGTTCGCGAGGGTTCGAACCTGTCCATCAAACATCCTCATACAAATGTTGCTGATACCAATAGTCTTGCACACGGTGTCATTATCCATCAGGATAGAGCCTCCATCATAAGGCTTGCAAGTATTAAACCACTCCCCTTTTAGGCACATGTGGTATGAGCACCCAAAGTCAAGTAACCAAGCATCTGAGTATTTACCTTTTCCTGACTCAGCCGTCGAGACATCACATGAATCCTCATTTGTTTGGATCTGGTATTAGCCCCATCAGAATTGCCTCCTTGCCTCTTCAGCATCTCCATTCTTCTTGATGTGCCCTAATTTCTTACAAAAGTAGCAAGAAAAATTGTTAGAAGCCTCTAGATACATTTTGGGTCCCGTACTCTTTAATCTTCCCCTCTGACCCTTGACAACCAGTCTTTAAGTCTCCTCCATAGAATCTATCTTCTTCATCAGCTCATTGTTCTGGAGCATCTTTCTGACATCTTCTAACTTTATTGTCTCCTTACCATACATAATAGTGGTCGCCAAGTGGTCATAACTTGATAGAAGCGAGGAGAGTAATAGAAGAGTTTTGTCTTCTTCTTTTACCTTAATCTCTAAAGCCAACAAGTCGCTTAAAATTCTATTAAAAGCATTGAGATGCTGTAGAATAGGCGTACATTCCTTCATCCGAAGGTTGTATAACTGCTTCTTCATTAAGGGCTTGTTTGACAAGCACTTTGTCATGTAAAGGCTCTCTAACCTACACTAAAGACCAGCAGTTGTCTCCTCATTCATTACGTTGTAGAGGACATCGTCTGATAGGCACAGTATGATCGTCACCTTTGCGCGGAAGTCGTTGGCATTTCACTCATCATCATCCATCTTCAATACTTCTTCTCAATACCAAGCAGGGCATTGTGTGTGTCGTCCTTCATGAGCAACAATGTGACTTGTATCTTCCATAATAAGAAGTTAGACTTGCTGTCGAAATTCTCCACCTCGAACTTGGTTATCGTGGTTTGTCTTGCTAGCCATCACTCTGATACCAATTGTTGTAAACTATCACTGATTAAAGAAAGAGAAACACTGAATTGACGGCTCGATAGCGAAAACTTTAAAGCGGATTTACCGCTAGCAACCAAAAAAAACTAATCACCACAAAAAAAAAACCAAAGAACACAAGATTTAATATGGTTTGACAATGTGCCTACATCCACAGAGAGAAGAGGAGAAATCTTTATTGAAAACAAAGAAGAAAATATAAGAGTTAAAAGAATATCTCTTTCTCACAACTCTCAATGGTGAAAATCTGAATTTCTCTTGACTTGCCGTCAAAAGGCCACCCCAAGGGGTTTATAGAGGCCCTAGGATGATTCAAGCCCAATCCAAATTTCAACAATTCAATCAGCACCACCTCAGAGAAAGACGAAAATCCGAGTCCAATCCAAAATAGAAACAAAACCATAAAAGAAAACTAGGAGAACTTGACATTTGTCGACTAGGGCCAAGTATTAATCAACTAATACCAAGTATTAGTCGACTATACTAAATAATTAGTCAACTACTCTGATAAAATCTGAAACCCCAACTCTCTGTTGCGAGGACTATCGACTACACCCAAGTATTAGTCGACTAGCCTAAAATCTTTTCAACTAATAAGACCTATTAATCGACTAACAATATGCACAAAGCTTGTACATGTCCGTGCTTGATTTGTTAAGCTTGTATATGTTCATGCTTAATCTCTGAAGCTTGTAACACCTCCACCTAATTCTTGATTCTTCTCTAATAAATATGAGGCACTCCGAACACTAATAAATGTTTCAAGTAGTTATGAAACTGAAGAAAGTTAAGGAAGCCATCAAGACGTGGCTCAAGGAGCAAGGCATTTCTACTAAGAAGAAAATTTCATTTATTAAAGAGCAGCTTAAGAATATGCAGAGTAAATAGCAGAGTGACCCTATGTGATTGGAAGTGGAAGGAAATAGAAAGTAGGCTTTAGCAGGAGTTAGGGCATTGGTTGGATTTAGAAGAGGAAGAATCAAACTGGGAACTGGTTGGCCGGAACCAGAACCGGTTCGGGCGGTCGATACGCCCGTTCCAAACCGAACTGGAACTGGCATGCTCCTAGGCCAGTTCGGGTTGATAAGTTCCAGAACCGGGAACCGCTGGTTCCCAGTTTCGAACCGGTTGTTATTTTTTTTCTTATTGGTCGTTCAGCCCAAAGGCCGAACAGCCATAAGTGTTTTTTTTGGAGCACAGGCCCTCGGCCGGCCTGGGTGAGTAGGCGGGCCTGGCCGCCTAGCTGGCCTGGCCCAGCAGGGCCTCCTGGGCCGCATTTTTTGGAGTTGGATTCCTCTCTCCAACTCCAACGGTCCAACATAGGACCGTTGGAGTCAGCCAACGTTCAAATGAACGTTGGTCTCTCCAATGGTCCAATTTTGGACCATTAGAGAGGGGAGTTTTTTTTTTTTCATTTTTGATTTTTTATGTATTATTTGTAACTATAAATATAGCCTAATTTCTCTCATTATTCTCCACACAAAAAATCTGAATCCCTTTACAATATCTCTCTCTATAATCTCTCCCTATAATTCTCTACAAAATCGCTCTTCATGATTCCAACTCTCTAAGTCTCCATAATCTCTCTACGTAATCTTGTTGGCCCAGAGGCTCTTCATCTTAGTTTTGATGATAACTAACTTATGAAGTTAAGTTTGCTAATGATCTTGTGTTTATATAGTTTCAGTTATTGATTAAGATCTTAGTTGGTGATTAGCTTCAACAAAGGATTCAAAGCCAGTTTTGGAGCTAACACGTATTGATTCAAGAGCTCACGCGTCAAGATCGCATCTAGCACTCGGATGGAGTCAAGCTCCTTGGATCGAGTTTGGATCGAGTCGTCTTGAAGATGAAGATCAACAAGAAGACTTCAGTTTGTTTAGTTTGTTTAGTTTAGATCTTGTGTAAGGCTATCTTAGTTTTGATATGCTCAAGTATACACACACAAGTTCAATAGTTTTATTTTCAGTTTAACTGATTTTAGATTTTCAAGAATACATATATGATTTTCATGAATAGATAGAATCAAAACAAGTTTTACATGTTTAAATGTGTATTGGATTCCATCCATATACATTATTATTTCATATTATAGAAAAACTTATTTTGATGGTTTTAGTTCATGGTTTAAAGTTTTGTTTTTGGATTTAATGTGAAAAACATAGATATATCTTTTAGATGTGTATTGGATTCTATCCATATACACTATACTTCAAAAGTATTTAAATATCTTATTTTGTATTTATACAAGTTTAGAGAAAAATCGGTTTTCCATTTAAAAGTTGACTTTTGAAAAATACGATTTTTGATTTAAAGTTTAATTTCCATGCCTCAAAAATAGTTCAAATTGTTTGTAATATATATTGATTTTTAGTCACACATATTTGTACTTCAAATATTTATAAAGAACTTATTTTTGTGGAATTTATGTTATTTTATGGGATTTTATAGGATATTAAAAGACCAAATATTTCAACCTATAACCCTGGTTTTTAGGCTGCTAACAGTCGACTGACCGGTCGACCGACGTACACAGATGTGCACAGGCTTTAGCAGTCAACCGGGCGGTTGACCGCTCTAGAGAGTCTGCTCTCTAGAATTGGCTCCGATTGATCGACCCAGAGAGGGAGCTCTCCGATTTTTGCCACGGTCGACCGGGCAATCGACCGTTAGGCTTTTGCCTTGGGATGGTCGACCGAAGGCTCAAACGGTCAGAAATCTGACCATTGACTGGTCGACCGACAGGTTATTTCTGACCTATTCTGGACCCCAACGGCTATATTTTCAGACCCCTATAAATATAAGTCTTTGAGGCTAGTTTTCAACAAGATTTTCAAGAGCAATTTTTCTCGTCTTCTCAAGAGTTTTTAAGCAAGTGTTTAAATAAGTTTTAGAGCTTCAAAATGCTATCTTTATTTGTTTTCAAAGTTTTGAAAAAAATCAAAGAAAATCAAGTCTTTGAGAATTATAGTTTGTTCTTCATTTCTCTATCAATTCAAGAGTTTTTCTCAAGTATTTTCTTTGTGTTTTATTTTTCAAAAGCTTTGTGCACTCATATACTTGAGCTCTCCATTGCTTATTTATCGTCAAGGATCTTATTTGTGCGAGGCTTTGTTTGTTATCCTTTGAGATCACCAAGAGAGAATTTGTGATCTTTGTGATCACCAAGTGTCTTTCCTTCTTTGCTTTGTGCTTGGCTAAGTGCCAACCTCTTGCGTAGAGGTTTGTTATAAAGAGAAGGAGTTGTGTACTCCGGTGTTGAGTTATAATTCCTCAGTGGAGGTCCTTGTGTGAAAGATCCTATAGTGGATAGTTGAAATCCTTCCGTGTGAAGGCGGGGATGTAGAGCAGTGACTCGAACCTCGAAACATATCCTCTTGTTTGCGTTTGAATCTTTTCTCTCAACTCTCATCTCTCTTATATCTTGCATTGCTTTTATTGTTCATATTCATATGCTAGATATTGTTTATGTGCCCACACTTGTTTTTAACCAAGAGAGTTTTAAAGCACCTCAACTCTTAATTTAGAGGAATTTAGAGGAGCAGTTTCAGAGCCCTTCACGGGGAATTCGGGCTCACTCTTGGTTACACGTTGTGTGTTTGCAATTAGTTTTTAAATTCCGCATCATTTGTCCTAGATTAGCTTGTACACCTATTCACCCCCCTCTAGGTGTACTTACAATTGGTATCAGAGATAGCGCTCCTGATATTCGGTTTAACCACCTAGGAGTGCGATTCTTGAATTGCTAATCTACATTTGCATTTGCACACATATTAGTTTACACTTATGGATTTTCTTTTCCCTACCATGTATGATGTTTCCAACATTAACATGTGAAAGTTTAAGATGAGTGCATACGTCAAAACCCTAGGATTGCATGTCTATCTTGCCATTACCAAGAAATCTTATCTTGGTAATAACAAGCACTTAAAGGCTAATACACAAGCATTGCATGCACTTAGGCAAACACTAAGCAAAGAACATTTATCAATTATTTTTCATTGTGATTCCGCTTTTACAGTGTGGAACACATTGACCTCTCCTGAGTAACAACCGACAAACAATGTGGAGAGAGAATCTAGTGGAGATGAGTCCGACCAAGCTTGCTTCATGATCCAAAGGAATGACTCCCTTAAGGTACATTCGGACACTCATCTAGATGATATTGCTAGTTCTTCATATGATGATAGTGCAATGGATGCACATTCTTTAAATGAAGAACTATCCATTTTTTGTGAAAACTTGCTTTAAAAATATAAAGCTTTGAAAATCAAGAGTTTTGAATTGAAAGAAGAAAATAAAAATTTGTTTTCAAAACTTAACATGATTTTGCAAGAGAGGGCTGAGATTTCAAGTGAAAGGGATTCCTTAAAAACCCAACTTGACCTTGCTTTGAAAGAAAATGAAATATTGAAAAATAAAAATGATTTTGATGATGTTTTGAAGAAAAATGAGCTTTTATCTTCAAACCTTGATTTTGTTTTAAAAGAGAACATTTCTTTGAAAAACAAAATTGTTTTGATTTCTAAAGAGTTAGAATGCATTTCTTTAGAAAAAGTTTCTTTGAAAAATGCTTTTGATTCTCATATTTGTCATGTTTTTATTGCTTCATCTTCTTGTAATAAACATGTTGCATGCTTCACTTCTTTTCAATAATTGAAAATGACATTTGCATGTTGAAGAAAAGCGTAGATTGTTTGGGCTCTACTTTGAACCAATGTGTCATGAACCACACACGATTGGAATCCATGTTTCGGAAGAAACATGCTCCACATATTCATGCACACCATTCACGACATACACATGCTTCTCATGTTCACACACATGACACCATGTATGCTAATGTGTACACTTGTACACATTGTGGTCACACGGGCCACCTTACAAAATTTTGCTATGATAGAATAAATGTTTCAAATTTTGGAAGTAAATTTATTTGGGTTAGGAAAGGTGCTAACCCCTATAGACCCAAGAAAGTGTGGGTACCAAAAGCCACTCCTATTGCATTTGATGTAGGTGTGCGCTCTCACACGACGTGAGAGTATCGGTGCCGTAATGGTGAATGCGTTTCGAGCTAAAAGATCATATTTATGGATGCATCACTTTCAAGGAATGTTTGGTAGAATATCACCATGGTTTGGAAACTTAGAGACTAGTTCATTTAGTTTTGGTAACTATCTCTAACTCCTACCTTTGTTTACATGCTTTCATTGATTGACTTTTAGCATGTCTTGATTTTAATGCACATTATATTAAATGCAATGTTAATTAGACATGTGATATACATAGATAGTCTTTGGGATACACCCATGTTCATATGAATTCATTCTTGTTTGTGTTCTCAATTATTGTTTAGCTATTGTGTACAACCTAGTGATAAAAATATTTGCATTTACCCTAATGATCATATTTGTTTATGTTTTTATACTTCATGTTTTGATTATTTGTTTAGATGTAAATTTCATTAAAACTTGTGTTTATCCTTGTACAATTAGTGAGCTACACTTGATTATTATGTATTTGTGCTTTATTGCTCATTTGTACTCATTACTTGTACTTATATAACCTTATTTTGATGATTCTTGTATTTATATTTGTTATCCCTATTTTTGTACATGTTTTATGCTTTGCTTCATGTTTATGTTAATTTTGTCCAAAACTATAGATATACATGTCTATTCTAGAGCCATTTGCCTTCATGCAATATTCTTTGTGGACTTGTTTATATTTGGATATGTATGTATACTTTAGTTTTGACAAAACATACATATATCTTGAAATTTGTTTAGTTTTGATGAAAATTAAACTTTTCATAGTTTCATATTTTTGATAAAGGAATTTTATTTTTGAGCTTCAATGCCTTATTTTCATGATTTTATTTATTACATGATTCTTACGCTCTATGTTTGGTATTTACTCATGATTTTAATTTCATGAGCTCTTTTATGCTTTATTGATTATTGAGTGTCAATTTTTGTGTAGTTAACATGCTTTCATGGATATATTTGTTTCATTCCTTGCTTGAAAATCACTTTAAATTAGTTCATTATTCTTCAACTGGTAGAGTTTTCAAACCATGCTAAAATAATTTTCAATCTTATTTTTGAAAACCCTACCTAAAAGGGCGGTTGGATGGGCGACCATGCCTTGTATGTTCTTAATGAAAATCTATTCAAACATGTGCATGATAGGGTGGTAGTTATGAGATATACATGATTTTAATGAAAATTCAATTTTGTATACTCATATTTGTTTTCTATATGTAAGCATCTTAATTTTAATTGATATTATATTGCTCTAGTCATACATACATCTAGATATTTTTCTTGTGCTTATTATACATCTAAATGTTTTTCTTATGCTTATTATACAATGTTCATACATTTTAAAGCAATAATTGATTTTATGCTAAACTTTACGTTCTTAATGATAATTGGTATCTTTACAAGCTTGTGCATTATTTTATTGGTACCTCACAAAGGGGGGAAAATTCTTATTTTATCTTTCAATTAGTTTTATTTTCAATTGGTATCTTACTCCCACTCTTTATGATGGAAAAAATTTTGTTTGGTATATGCTAACATTTTTAATATTGGTATCAATAATCTTAAATTGGTATTATTCTCAATTAGTATCTATATTGTAAAATAGTTTTAGTATTTACTTAAAAAATTGATTTTTAATTTCAATTGGTATCATGTCCTTCTATTTGTATTAATTGGTAAAAAGATTATTTTATTTTCAATTGGTAAAAAGACTGTTTCACTTTCAATTGGTTTTCTTTCAATTGATTATTTTTATTGGTATCAAGATGTTGTTTTAAAATATGTTTATTGGTATTATTTGTTTTTTTTGCCTTTTGTTGATCAGTGACAAAAAGGGGGAGAAGAATTTAGGATTATAAATGTATGTTTGATTAATTGTTTGTGCATATGTGTGTGTGTGTGTGTGTGTGTTTTATTGGTATCTTAAGTTTACATTGCATATTTTTATCGTTTTATTCATATGCATAAGTTAAGGGGAGCTTTTATGAAGCTTATTCTTAATCTATGCCTATATAACCAAATAAGTTTTGTCATCATCAAAAAGGAAGAGATTGTTGGCCCAAAGGCTCTTCATCTTAGTTTCGATGATGACTTAACTCATTTAGTTAAGTTTGCTAATAATCCTGTTTTTATATAGTTTCAATTATTGATCAAGATCTTAGTAGGTGATTAGCTTCAACAAAGGATTCAAAGCAGTTTTGGAGCTAACACGTATTGATTCAAAAGCTCACGCGTCGGATCACATCTAGCACTCGAATGGAGTCAAGCACTTTGGATCGAGTTTGAATCGAGTTGTCTTGAAGATGAAGATCGACAAGAAGACCTCAGTTTGTTTAGTTTAGATCTTGTGTAAGGATAACTTAGTTTTAATTATGCTCAGGTATACACACACAAATGTTGTTTTCGGTTTAACCGATTTTTGATTTTCAAGAATATATATATGATTTTCATGAATAGATAGAATAAAAATAAGTTTTACATGTTTAAATGTGTATTGGATTCCATCCATATACATTATTGTTTCATATTGTAGAAAAACTTATTTTGATGATTCCAGTTTATGGTTTAAAGTTTTGTTTTTAAAAACTTAGTTTTGGATTTAATGTCAAAAACATAGATATATCTTTTATATGTGTATTGGATTATATCCATACACACTATGCTTCAAAAGTATTTAAATATCTTGTTTTTGTATGTATGCAAGTTTAGAGAAAAATCAGTTTTTCATTTAAAAGTTCATTTTTGAAAAATAAGATTTTTGGTTTAAAACTGGTTTTTGCCACAGTCAACAGGACGGTCGACCATCAGGCTTTTGCTTTGGGGCGGTCGACCGACCAGTCGATCGAAGGCTCAAATGGTCAGAAATCTGACCATTGGCCAGTCGACCGGGCGGTCGATCGACAGGTTATTTCTAACCTGTTCTGGACTCCAACGGCTATATTTCCAGACCCCTATAAATGTGGGTCTTTGAGTCTGTTTTCAACAAGATTTTCAAGAGCAATTTTTCCCATCTTCTCAAGAGTTTTTAAGTAAGTTTTTAAATAAGTTTTAGAGCTTCAAAATCCTATCTTTATTTGTTTTCAAAGTTTTGGAAAAAATCAAAGAAAATCAAGTCTTTGGGAATTATAGTTTTGTTCTTCATTTCTCTATTAATTCAAGAGTTTCCCAAGTATTTTTTTGTGTTTTATTTTCAAAAGCTTTGTGCACTCACATACTTGAGCTCTTCATTGCTTATCTATCCTCTAGGATCTTGATTGTGAGAGGCTTTGTGATCTTTTGAGATCATCAAGAGAGAGTTTGTAATCTTTGTAATCATCAAGTATATTTCTTTCTTTTCTTTGTGCTTGGCTAAGTGCCCACCTCTTATGTAGAGGTTTGTGTTGTAAAGAGAAGGAGTTGTGTACTCCGGTGTTGAGTTGTAATTCCTCAGTGGAGGTCCTTGTGTGGAAGATCTATAGTGAATAGTTGAAACCCTTCTGTGTGAAGGCGGGGACGTAGAGCAGTGGCTCGAACCTCAAAACATATCCTCTTGTTTGCATTTGAATCTTTTCTCTCAACTCTCATCTCTCTTATATCTTGCATTGTTTTTATTGTTCATATTCATATGCTAGATATTGTTTGTGTGCCCACACTTGTGTTCAACTAAGTGAGCTTTTAAAGCACCCCAACTCTTAGTTTAGAGGAATCTAGAGTAGTTGTTCCAGACCCCTTCACGGAAAATTCGAACTTACTCTTGATTACACATTGTGTATTTGCAATTAGTTTTTAAATTTCACATCATTTGTCCTAGATTAGCTTGTACACCTATTCACCCTCTTTATGTGTACTTACAAATCTCTCTACAAGATCTCTCTCCATAATTTCTCTTCATAATCTCACTACAAAATCTCTAGCACTCTTCAATTTTCTTATTATCCATGATAAGTGGAAGTTCGTCGGCAAAATGTAAGGGCAAGGCTGGTGAAAATCAATTCGCTGACGGAAATAATATTTTCAATTTCTTGCAATCATCGGAGATACGACCTCGACATTGATGAATTAGAAGAGGCGCGAGTCAATATTCCAACTCAAAGATTTGAAACCCACGCTGGCGATAGAGGCGAAGAAGATACCGCTACCGCTAGCCAAAAATTAAAGTCTGATCTTTTCGTGTATCAATTTACGAAAATCAAGAATGATTCGAGCACAATCGTTAGTGTAAGTTGCAAGCATTGTTCAAAAACTTATAAGTGGTCCGCTTCTGATGGCTATGGAACATATCAAAAGCATCTAGAGAGGGTGCATCCTTGTGAAACCGGTCTCATAAAAACACAAACTCAAATATCAAGGTACCATACCAATACCTCTCAATTATTTCATTTCTCTGATGTAAAAAATGAAAAACACCTAGAGGGGGGTGAATAGGTGCAATTGCTAATCTAATAATCCTTTTAAAATTATGATGGATGAATGATGCAACGATCTCTCAAAACAAGACTAAGAGCCGAATACCCGTGAAGGGTTTTGAACTCCTTCCTCCTGATTCCCCTTGAATGGGTTAGAGGTGCGCAATGCAACCTTGTTGTATGAGAATTGATCGAACAAAGTATGAATAATATGCAATGATGTAATGCACACAAGATATATCACAAGTATCACAACTAGAGGCAATAACACAAGGTAAGAAAACAAGATCATAAGCAAGTAATTGAAGGCAATAGAGTGCAAGAGAAATTTAAGGCAAAATGGACACAAAGCAATCGCAAACACAAGATGTTTGTTTCGAGGTTCGAGCCACCGCTCTACTCCCCGCCTTCACCTCCGTGAAGGGTTTCCACTATCCACCGAGGAAGCTTACAACGATCTACCGAAGACCCGAGCACCGAGCTCCCCCCAATTACAATAACCTCTACCGAAGAGGTGTCTCCACAAGAATAAGAAGAACGAACAAGTAGCCAAGTGATCACCAAGAGGATCACAAACTTCTTACAAACACTTTCTCTTTACAACCTCCTTATAGAATGAATAGGAAATTTTGGCTCTAAGAAGTGTAGTGAGAAAAACTCAGTTGTAGAGATGATTTTTGCTAGAGAATACAATTGAAAACAAGCTCAAGAAAGTATGGAAAGATGGAGAGCTTAAAAACTTTTCTTCTCTTTTGAAAACTTTGAAAACTTGAGGATTTTCTTGATGTTTTGCAAGAGGCTATACTCCTCTATTTATAGGGAGAAGAAAGGGTTAAAAACAATTTATTTTAACCTTATTTGACCTGAAAAAGTTCTCCAAAACCTCAGAAAAAAAGTCTGCAAAAACAGATTAAGAAAACAGTTTTTAGAATTGCACAAAAGAGGAAAGAGCCGTTGGGCTTTTGCAGGCTTGGAGGTCGACCCGTACGGTCGACCGTCCGCCTAGCCGTTGGGCTCGGGTCGACCGCTCGGGTCGACCGTCCTCAAGGAGAAACAAAGTGTTCTGCGGGCGGTCGACTCAGAAAACCCGAGAGCAAACTGCAGACAGTCGGTCGACCCGGGCGGTCGACCGACAGACATGCACAAGCGTGCATGTCCTGATACAGGCGCCGGTCGACCGGACCGGTCGGCCGGGTTCGCCAGAAACAGAAAAACAGCAGCAGAATTCTGAAACTTGGGAAATTTTGTAGAAATATTTTGAAGTAAAGAAAACTAAGTAATATGCTGGAAAGAGTATACAAACATGATCTAAACATGATATTCATTTTTATAAAACTTAGGGTCATGTACATATATACTAAGGCATGAAACCAAAGTTTTAAACATGAAAACTTAAATATAAACTTGTGTGTGTGTATCCTAGAGCCAATTTCCAAAACTCAAACTTTAACAAACTATTTCTTACATTGGTTCTAAGTACTACAAGTGCTTCAAGAGGGCTTTCACCATATGATCTTCAAAACTTGATTCTTGAGCCCAAATTGAGTTGACTTGAGTCCAAAACACTTTCTTTTTGGGAAGAAACCTACTAGTTTAACTAGAACCCTGAAACACACTAAACCAATAAACAATATTAGTACAAATAACTAATATGTTTTGTAATCATCAAAACACACTAAACACGGGTGATTGTAACCTTGGGCCAACAATCTCCCCCTTTTTGGTGATGACAAAACATATAAGTTATTTAAACAAAAATGGAAGAAGAGCTTTGGAAAGCTCCCCCTCAAATAATGCTATGTATAAAGAATGACAATGAGTAAGATACATAAAGCATTGAAAACACAATAGTTTTGTCAAAAACTTAAATAAACAATAAATAACAAACAAACTTATATAAACAACAACCAAACTTATACTTTTTCTCCCCCTTTTTGTTATAAATCAAAAAGGGTTAAACAAAACCAACAAAACAAGGAATGTTATCTTTAAGAATCCATAATACAAACATTCAACGCACCACAAATAAAAGAGAATCTAGCATAATCTAATGGTTTAGTAAAAATATCGGCAAGTTAAAAATCGGTAGAAACATAATCAATATCAATATCACCTTTCTCATAATGATCTCTAAGAAAGTGATATCTAATGTTAATGTGCTTAGTTTTACTTTGTTGATTTGCATTCTTTGTCATATGAATTGTACTAGTATTATCACAAAATATTTTAATATGATCAAAATGCAAATCATAGTCAAGGAGAGTATGTTTCATCCAAAGAACTTGTGCACAACAAGCTCCGGCTGCAACATACTCCGCCTCGGCGGTTGAAAGGGCTACCGAATTTTGCTTTTTGGAAGACCAAGATACAAGACAATTACCTAGGAATTGACATGTTTCACTTGTGCTCTACCTATCTACCCTACAATCCGCATAGTCGGCATCTGAAAAACTCGTCATTGAAAATTGGCCGATTTTCGGATACCACAAACCATTTCAATAGAGCCCTTAAGGTATCTAATATGCGTTTAACCGCAATTATATGAGACTCTTTAGGACAAGATTGAAAACGTGCACAAAGACAAATACAAAACATAATATCCGGCCTACTAGCTGTCAAATACAATAAACTACCAATCATTCTACGATAAAGCTTAATGTCTACACTTTTACCTTGTTCATCCTTATCAAGCTTTGTGGTTGTTGCCATGGGAGTTTTGCTCACTTTAGATCCTTCAAGCCCGAACCTTTTGATTAATTCCTTTGTGTACTTGGCTTGATTGATGAAGATCCCATCCTTCCTTTGCTTGATTTGGAGTCCAAGGAAATAGTTGAGCTCCCCCATCATAGACATTTCAAATTCATCCTTCATGCATGATTCAAAAGCTTGGCAAAGAGATTCATTAGTAGAACCAAAAATAATATCATCTACATAAATTTGCACAATAAGAATATCATTTTCTACATGTTTTGTAAAGTGTCAATTTTACCTTTCTTAAAACCATTTGAAATTAAGAATGAAGAAAGTCTTTCATACCAAGCCCTAGGGGCTTGTTTTAAACCATAAAGGGCTTATCTAATTTAAACACAAAATTCGGATGTGTAGGATCAACAAACCCGGGGGTTGTTCAACATACACCTCCTCTTCAATAAAACCATTTAGAAAAGCACTTTTAACATCCATTTGAAATAATTTTAAATCTTTATATGAGGCAAATGCTAGTGTCATCCGTATGGCTTCAAGCCGTGCTACGGGTGCAAAGGTTTCTTCAAAATCGATTCCTTCGATTTGAGTGTAACCTTGGGCAACTAACCTAGCTTTATTCCTAACAACGTTACCCGATTCATCCAACTTGTTCTTAAAGATCCACTTAGTACCAATTGTTGGTCTATCGTGGGGCCTAGGAACAAGGTGCCAAACTTGGTTGCGCTCAAATTGATTGAGTTCCTCTTGCATGGCTAGCAACCAATATGAATCGGCCTCGGCTTCGAGGACGTTCTTGGGTTCAACATGAGAAATAAATGCATAATGTCCACAAAAATCATGAAGTTTAGAGCGAGTGGTTACCCCTTTAGATACTTCACCTATGACGAGGTCCTTGGGATGATGAGGATTGTATCTCCATTCCTTTGGAAGTTGTTGAGTAGGCTCCACTTCATTTGTTTGATTTTCATTTCCTTGAGCCTCTTCTACTTTAGCTTCACTTCCTTCATCATCCTTTGGCTTGTCTCCCATAGTAGGTGTATCCTCCAAGGTCACTTTCTCCAAGCCTTCATCCAAAGCATCTATTTCTACAACATTCTTAACAAATAAGTTAGATTCTTCAAACTTAACATGTATAGATTCCTCAATAGTCAAAGATGATCTATTGAAGATTCTATAAGCTTTACTAGTATTAGAATAACCCACAAAAATTGCCTCATAAGCTTTAGTATCAAATTTTCCTAAATTATCTTTTGTATTTAAAACAAAACATTTGCATCCAAAAACCTTGAAATATGAAACATTTGGTTTTCTAGAAAAGTACATTTCAAAAGAAGTCTTTGAAGTATTTTTACACAAGAAAACACGATTTGATATATAGCATGATGTATTTACGGCCTCGGCCCACAAATAATTTGGTAGACCATATTCACTTAGCATTGTCCTAGCCATCTCTTGTAAAGTCCGATTTTTCCGTTCAACTACTCCATATTGTTGTGGAGTTCTAGGACAAGAAAGTTCATGCTTAATTCCATGTTCTTCACAAAAAGTGGTAAAGGGTAGGTTAATGAACTCACCTCCTCTATCACTTCTTATTTTTAAAATTGAAGTATCTTTTTCTTTTCAACTCTTTTCTTAAAGGCTTGAAAATGTGAAAAGGCTTGATTTTTGTATTCAAGAAAGAAAACCCAAGTAAAACGTGAAAAGTCATCAACCAAAACAAATGCAAACCGATTCTCACTTAGACTTTTGGTTTGAGTAGGGCCAAATAGATCCATATGGATTAGCTCCAAAGGACGTGATGTCAAATCCTTAATTGACTTGAAAGAAGACTTAGTTTGTTTCCCAAATTGACATGCGTCACAAACTCGATCCTTTTCAAAATTCAAACAAGGAATACCTTTCACCATTTCCTTTGTGTTTAACCTAGATATATGGTCAAATGAAATATGGTCTAATCTTCTATGCCACAACCAAGAGTCGTCATCGAGGGCTTTTAAACAAGTAATATTACAAGACATATTAGACATATCTATCATATAAACATTACTTTCACGAAAACCGGAAAACACACAAGTATTAGATATTCTATCAATTACTTTGCAAACTACATTATCAAAAACAACATCAAAACCTTTATCACAAAGTTGACTAACACTCAAGAGGTTATGCTTGAGGCCATCAACTAAAACTACATTCTCAATTAAAGGGGATGTGCCGATTTTACATTACCAGTACCGATGATTTTACCCTTGGCATCATCTCCGAAGGTGACGGTGCCACCTTCATGGTATCTTGATAGGGCTGCAAAGTTGTTGATGTCCCAAGTCATGTGCCTTGAGCAACCACTATCAAGATACCACAATCCTCTACGTCGTTGGGCCTTAGAAGGTACCTACATCATTTAACAAAATTGTTGACTTTGGTACCCAAATTTTCTTGGGTCCTTGAAAGTTAGTGCTTCGAACCCAAACATTATGACAAGATGCACTTAGTCTATCATAGCAAAAATTAGCTAAGTGCCCTTTCCGCCCACAATGTGAACATGAGAACACTCTTTCATACATGAATGAATGATGTGTGTGTGAAGTGTGAGCATGTTTTGGGGGTTTGCCACGATGTAAAGGTTGTGTGGTATGAACATGAGCATGAGCATGGTAAACATTTTTCTTAGGGCTTGTTTCTTAGGAAACATGGCCTCTATCTTCTTCTTATCAAACTCACAATTTTTAAAACAATTCCTAATGAGTCTATTCTTTCTTAAGCATGGTAATCTCATTAGAATCAATTAGTGGGGACTTGCCTTTACAAGAAATCTATATTTGTCAAAATCTTTTTGGGTGGAAACAAGAGTGGAAAGTAATTCATCTTTTTCTTTGAAAAGAGTAAAAACTTGATGATTAAGAGACTCATTTTCCTTTTTCATTTTTAAATACTTTTTCTTTAGAAAATCATAGTTATGTGATAATTCTACAAATGCTTCTCCTATTTCATCCATGGAAAGATCATCATCAAAAGAAGTGGAGGGGGTTACCTTGCTTGTGCTTTCATTAGCCATGAAGCACATGTTGGCGGTGTCAATTTCCTCCTCGGATTCGCTCTCGGAATCCCATGTAGCCTTCATTGCTTTCTCTTGTAGGGCTTCTTTGAGGTGGAGGGCTTTACTTTATCCAGGTACTCCGCAACAATATGTCCCGGTCTTTGACAATTGAAGCAAATAATCTTTCTTCTTTGCCTCCTTGCCATCTCCTTCTTCCTTGGAATTTAGCCTTGTTATACATCCTCCGGACGTTCTTCACAAGAAGTGAGAGCTCTTCGTCATCTTCTTCTTCATCGTCTTTGTCGGAGTGTGTGGATTGACTTTTGAAGGCTATTGTTTTCTTCTTGGAAGGAGCCATGTCCTCCCTAGCTTTTCTCTCCATCTCATGGGTTTTGAGGTTCCCAATGAGACCACTTAGCTCCATCTCCTCCTTGTCATTGAGTTCCTTCAAGGTAGTTGCTTCACTTCCCATGAAGGAGGAAGAGCCCGGATGATCTTTCTAACTCTTTGATCGTTGTCGATAGCATCACCTAGAGAAGAAAGTCCATTAGTGATCTTTGTAAATCTTGTAACCATATCATCTATGGTTTCATTTTCTTGCATGCAAAAATTCTCATATTGGACCGAAGAAGGTCTATTTTAGCCCTCTTCACTTGTGAAGTCCCCTCATGTGTAACTAGCAAATGTGTCCAAATTTCATATGCAGACTTGCAATGAATAACTCTAACTATATCATCATCATTAAGGGCTTGAAGGAGTGCATAATGAGCCCTATAGCATTGGCATCAAATTCTTTAGTCTCTATTTCGGACCAAGTGGATTCATCACCGGGGGGTGCACTAAAGGGTTTGGTCACGGCCTTTGCAACTCGACTCCTAGAGATTGCAAGAAACGGTCATCTTAACCTTCCATATGGGAAAGTTAAGTCCATCAAACTTAGGGGTGTCTTAATACCATCGGCCATCTTTACTAAGTGAGAATGAATGAAATGATTAGCAATATTAGGATCTCTCTAAGGTTGTTAAGCCAAGAGCCTAGAGTCCTAGCTCTGATACCAATTGAAAAACACCTAGAGGGGGGTGAATAGGTGTAATTGCTAATCTAACAATCCTTTTAAAATTATGATGGATGAATGATGCAACGATCTCTCAAAACAAGACTAAGAGCCGAATACCCCGTGAAGGGTTCTGAACTCCTTCCTCCTGATTCCCCTTGAATGGGTTATAGGTGCGTAATGCAACCTTATTGTATGAGAATTGATAGAATATAGTATGAATAATATGCAATGATGTAATGCACACAAGATATATCACAAGTATCCAAACTAGAGGCAATAACACAAGGTAAGAAAACAAGATCACAAGCAAGTAATTGAAGGCAATAGAGTGCAAGAGAAATTTAAGGTAAAATGGACACAAAGCAATCGCAAACACAAGATGTTTGTTTCGAGGTTCGAGCCACCGCTCTACTCCCCGCCTTCACCTCCGTGAAGGGTTTCCACTATACACCGAGGACGCTTACAACGGTCTACCGAAGACCCGAGCACCGAGCTCCCCCAATTACAATAACCTCTACCGAAGAGGTGTCTCCACAAGAGCAAGAAGAAGGAACAATGTAACGCCCCGATCCGGCGGATACGGGGACGTCACTGCGACGTATATACGCAGGTCAAAAAGTGCCCCCACGTATATACGCTAAGCATCAGTACAGACAAGAATCAGAGTACGGAAGTAAGTGGTGCATTATACATTCCAACACATGAATACAATCACAGAGTTATCACCAGAAGTGATCCAATATTACATAAATATCACATCACTAATATGCGCAAATACGGGAATACAAGGAAATATACAAGTATGAACAGTAAGAAAGGCACTCACGAGTTTAAAGAAAAACTCGAGAGACTCACAAGGGGGCCTGGAAGGATGGAGCTCTGGATGATCGGCTGGGGATCCACGCTACCGCTGCGCTACTCTGATCCGCAAGGGGGGAATCTACACGATCCAAGCTCCATGACCTGGACATGAGAATCCAGGGGAGTCAAATGATACTCCCCAGGCGAGTGGTGAAGCAAAACCAAGTGGCGAGCAAGGGTGAGTACATGTCATGTAAAGCCAAGGACAAGCAATCTGATTGTATGGCTTCAGATTACGGTTCCATGAGACTAGTACATCGAAGGAATAATCCAAATAAGGAAACCCTCATCTATATACCTTTATCTCATGTCACCATAACCCAAGCCCATTCAACCCGACTGTTCTCAGGCATGATAAGATAATGAACAAGAGGCAAGTGAATACAATGGATAAAGCAGAATATGAGCAGATAATACGATAATACTCATAAAACAGGAAATCCGATATAAAGTCTGGAACAAGTAATTATGGCAAGGCACATCACAGATTCATAGCCGTTTAAGTTGCAGGCTTTAGTATGCGTCCCATTCCACATACCTCCACTTACAACTTAAAGAGCCGGTTATTATGACACTTTATTATTACTCGTCTTACCCTGATATCTAGCTATGTGAACTAGCGTCCAACGCACATAGATCCATATCCGAGTAAAACAAGGTTGTTATTGGAAACCAGCGGGGTATCAACGAACTATGTTTACAGTGGGTCCCGTACATACCCGGGACCACGGCCCAGGATTGTTCCGTTGCATGGAAACGGAAACCAGCCGCAAGGCTAACAGGAGGGACTTATGTATGCCCTTATCATGATGGTACCAGTAATGAGGGAGCCAGCTCTCCCCTCGGTCCCCTGGAGGCCACAGGTCAGACCGGAACATGTAGTTGCACAACATTCCTAAAAGCCACTGTAAACACGAACACATATTGATATCCGCATGTTCCCCCGACCCAATACAAGTTGGTCCTTTTTAGCATTCATTAGTTTAATTATCACTTTACGGGAATAACAGGAAATGGACATGATCAGGAATCAGGAGTACATACGTACTATATAGTCAGGTCACTGCATGTAAAGCAGGAAAAAAAGTCACTGATCATGATACAGGATAATAAGGTAAGGTTCCCGTAAAGGTGATAATCACAAGTCAAGTTATCATGCTGGGTGTTAAGTGATAGCATGACAGAATGATGATATTAGTAAACAACAAGCATATCAAAGGATTGATAATAGTCGGGTTAAGTCATGGCAAGAGATTGATAATAGTCAGGGCAAGTCATAGCATAACTAAAGGGTCTTGCCAAATAGTAGCATGGCAGGTGGTCAGGTGATAACACACTAGATGGTCAGGTGATATACATGTGTTAAATAAAAGCATGCAACTGACTAGTCTGAGGTAATGGTATGGCAAGGTAACATAAAAGTAACCCAAAGTACAACGACCACGAAGGGTCGGCCACGCATAGTATAAAACAGTAAAAGATATAGAACATGAAATAAAATACATGGAGACTAAAACGAGAATATTTGCATAATCAATGAAAAGGGAGCAAGAGGGTAGCGAGCGAGAACACTCGCCTGAATCACCAGAAACGCCGAAAGGTCCGAAATCCACGGAATTCGGGATGCGCCATAATATATGATATATAAATATGTAGAGTGAAGAGGAGAGAGAAAGAGAGAGGGAAGATGATGTTTGTCAATAGACAAGTCAAGCAATACCAGTATATGATATGACTCAAGGATGTGGTTCATATTCAAGAAAGAAATCAACTATAACAGACAGCCAAAGTTAGTCGACTAGGTGGAAAGAGTAGTCGACTAATAAAGGGGTTAGTCGACTAACAGTCTGGTATAGTCGACTAAAACTGGGTTACAGAGAGTTGGAATTCTGTTTCAGGAAAAGTTAGTCGACTAGGGTCAAGGGAGTAGTCGACTAACAGACATCTCAAGTCGACTAACAGTCATGTCAAGTCGACTAATACTGAGTTACAGAAAGTTGGGTTTTGATTCAGGAAAAGTTAGTCGACTAGGGTCAAGGGAGTAGTCGACTAATCGAGGTTTCCAGTCGACTAATAAATAACCTAAGTCGACTAAAACTGTGTTCTAGAAAAGGTTACGTTTCAAAACAGATGAGGTAGTCGACTAATCCCTAGGTCAAGTCGACTAATCGACTGAAAACAGGATACAGAACAGATTTGTGATGGTTGTGTTTGATGATCTAAAAATATGATTTTGATGGCACAAGTATACAAGAATTATCCAAGGCTTGGTGAAGAAGAACACTAACCTAAAAGAAGTACAAGGTGATGGAGTGATGGTGGTAGTGATGGAAGTTGATGATGAAGAAGAAGGTGGGATTAGTGGTTTTGTTGTTGGTTGGTGAGAAGAAGTGGTGGCCGGAGATCGGGGTCTCTCGCGGAGTCGTGGTGGCCGGAGGCGCCGGCGGAGGTGGTGGAGGTGAAGGAGATGTTGGAGGTTAGGTTTTGGTGAAGAGAAGAAAGAGAAAGATGAAGTGAAAATGAATAAAGAAAGGGGAAGGAAAGTATTTATAGGTTTTAGATTTTGTGAAGGAGGTGCAAATAAGATAGAAGAGAGGGGGTTTTGTAAATAGGGGAGGTGAGGTGTCTCTCCTAGCCACACTTGGCTGGCCATGGAAGAGAGAGAAAAAGAGGGCATTAATGAGGAAGTTGGTGGAAGTGTGTGGAGGAAAATGGAATTTGGGAGAAAATGGAATTTTGGGAAATTGGAATTCTTGTGGATGTGGAGGAAGGAAAGAAAGATAATAGGAAAAGGAAAAGAAATGGAAAAGGGAAATTATTCTCTTGGAAGAGAAAATGAAAATAATGAAAGTGGCGGATTCCCGGGATTCGGTTGCGGATGCGGAAATCTTTCGGGAAAATACCGGAATCGTCCGAAATTCAAGTATCTCGGAACGACCCGAAATAATTATCAAAATCAAGAATATATTTTAAGACTCATGGTGAAATCCGTTGTAAGAAATACTTTATAGTTTTAAAACTAAAAATCCCGGAATCAGTTAGCTACCGACTCCGATGGAATTTCATAAATTCATAAAATTCCCAGAAAAAGTATTTAGGTAGAAAATATGATTTTAAGAAATAATGTCTAAAGGAACTTTTAGAAATTCTAAACCGTTTGTAAACTAAAAATCCGGGAATCGGTCAGCAGCACTGGCCGACACCGGTTTTGAAGATATTTAATTAAATTCAGGAAAATTCTAGAAAATCATATAAAATCAAAAATATAGGAAACTAATATTTGAAACTGAAATCGGTCAAATCTAATTACGGAAAGACCAAATCAAGTAATACATTAGGATCGGGTCTTCGGTTCAGACTAGGGCTGACTCCGAGTCCACGAATCCAAATTCAAGACAAAACAATCATATAAACAATCATAATACAAAATAAGTACAGAAGGTAAATCGAAAAATACGATCAAAAATCTGAATACGCAACTAAGTACGTATTCCGGGAGCGGGGGGTGTTACAATCCATCCACCTTATAAAAAATTGCGTCCTCGCAATTTCGATAAGGGGTAAATTGAACACAAAGGGGACATGGGTGGAATTTATACCAATTAAGATATGAAGCACTATAGGTAGGGCTCTCAAGTCGACTGAATAATAATCATCCTCCGCACTTCGGCTGTATAAATCTTCGAATAATGTTGAATAATACTGTTGATGTCGTTGCTGTGTAATAGAATTCCAGATGTACTGCATACTTGATAGTCCTCCGAGCATAAGCCAGAATACTGAAGATAAAGAAAATCCTGAGCATAATAATAAAGAAGACCGATAATTAAGAATCCTGAATACCAGACATCAATCACTCTGTAAGATAATAGAGAATGTAGAATATCCGTAGAGAATCCCGACTGCTGTCATCTGAAAGATAGCCAGATCAAGATCGATCTGGAGAATACCGAGCTTCATAGAGTTGGCCGAAGAGATCACATAATAACTTCATTCTGTACTAGCCACTACCTTCCTAGTCTATCATATCTTAATGTTGGTATAAGGGCTTCATAAAACCAAAACAGGGAAAGGATAGGAGGGATAAGGAATCAAAGGAAGGATGGTCAAGAATTAGATAACTCTGCACTTGTAGTTGGAATGTATAACAAGACTCAAGTATTCCAGTTGCAAATTTCATTACCATTAATTTGCCCTCTGGACGTACTGAGGAAGTTAGAGCCTAAGCTCTGATACCATCCTGTAACGCCCCGATCCCGGCGGATACGGGGACGTCACTGCGACGTATATACGCAGGTCAAAAAGTGCCCCCACGTATATACGCTAAGCATCAGTACAGACAAGAATCAGAGTACGGAAGTAAGTGGTGCATTATACATTCCAACACATGAATACAATCACAGAGTTATCACCAGAAGTGATCCAATATTACATAAATATCACATCACTAATATGCGCAAATGCGGGAATATAAGGAAATATACAAGTATGAACAGTAAGAAGGCACTCACGAGTTTAAAAGAAAAACTCGAGAGACTCACAAGGGGGCCTGGAAGGATGGAGCTCTGGATGATCGGCTGGGGATCCACGCTACCGCTGCGCTACTCTGATCCGCAAGGGGGGGAATCTACACGATCCAAGCTCCATGACCTGGACATGAGAATCCAGGGGAGTCAAATGATACTCCCCAGGCGAGTGGTGAAGCAAAACCAAGTGGCGAGCAAGGGTGAGTACATGTCATGTAAAGCCAAGGACAAGCAATCTGATTGTATGGCTTCAGATTACGGTTCCATGAGACTAGTACATCGAAGGAATAATCCAAACAAGGAAACCCTCATCTATATACCTTTATCTCATGTCACCATAACCAAGCCCATTCAACCCGACTGTTCTCAGGCATGATAAGATAATGAACAAGAGGCAAGTGAATACAATGGATAAAGCAGAATATGAGCAGATAATACGATAATACTCATAAAACAGGAAATCCGATATAAAGTCCGGAACAAGTAATTATGGCAAGGCACATCACAGATTCATAGCCGTTAAGTTGCAGGCTTTAGTATGCGTCCCATTCCACATACCTCCACTTACAACTTAAAGAGCCGGTTATTATGACACTTTATTATTACTCGTCTTACCCTGATATCTAGCTATGTGAACTAGCGTCCCAACGCACATAGATCCATATCCGAGTAAAACAAGGTTGTTATTGGAAATCAGCGGGGGTATCAACGAACTATGTTTACAGTGGGTCCCGTACATACCCGGGACCACGGCCCAGGATTGTTCCGTTGCATGGAAACGGAAACCAGCCGCAAGGCTAACAGGAGGGACTTATGTATGCCCTTATCATGATGGTACCAGTAATGAGGGAGCCAGCTCTCCCCTCGGTCCCCTGGAGGCCCACAGGTCAGACCGGAACATGTAGTTGCACAACATTCCTAAAAGCCACTGTAAACACGAACACATATTGATATCCGCATGTTTCCCCCGACCCAATACAAGTTGGTCCTTTTTAGCATTCATTAGTTTAATTATCACTTTACGGGAATAACAGGAAATGGACATGATCAGGAATCAGGAGTACATACGTACTATATAGTCAGGTCACTGCATGTAAAGCAGGAAAACAAGTCACTGATCATGATACAGGATAATAAGGTAAGGTTCCCGTAAAGGTGATAATCACAAGTCAAGTTATCATGCTGGGTGTTAAGTGATAGCATGACAGAATGATGATATTTAGTAAACAACCAAGCATATCAAAGGATTGATAATAGTCGGGTTAAGTCATGGCAAGAGATTGATAATAGTCAGGGCAAGTCATAGCATAACTAAAGGGTCTTGCCAAATAGTAGCATGGCAGGTGGTCAGGTGATAACACACTAGATGGTCAGGTGATATACATGTGTTAAATAAAAGCATGCAACTGACTAGTCTGAGGTAATGGTATGGCAAGGTAACATAAAAGTACCCAAAGTACAACGACCACGAAGGGTCGGCCACGCATAGTATAAAACAGTAAAAGATATAGAACATGAAATAAAATACATGGAGACTAAAACGAGAATATTTGCATAATCAATGAAATATGGAGCAAGAGGGTAGCGAGCGAGAACACTCGCCTGAATCACCAGAAACGCCGAAAGGTCTGAAATCCACGGAATTCGGGATGCGCCATAATATATGATATATAAATATGTAGAGTGAAGAGGAGAGAGAAAGAGAGAAGGGAAGATGATGTTTGTCAATAGACAAGTCAAGCAATACCAGTATATGATATGACTCAAGGATGTGGTTCATATTCAAGAAAGAAATCAACTATAACAGACAGCCAAAGTTAGTCGACTAGGTGGAAAGAGTAGTCGACTAATAAAGGGGTTAGTCGACTAACAGTCTGGTATAGTCGACTAAAACTGGGTTCCAGAGAGTGGAATTCTTTTCAGGAAAAGTTAGTCGACTAGGGTCAAGGGAGTAGTCGACTAACAGACATCTCAAGTCGACTAACAGTCATGTCAAGTCGACTAATACTGAGTTACAGAAAGTTGGGTTTTGATTCAGGAAAAGTTAGTCGACTAGGGTCAAGGGAGTAGTCGACTAATCGAGGTTTCCAGTCGACTAATAAATAACCTAAGTCGACTAAAACTGTGTTCTAAAAAAGTTACGTTTCAAAACAGATGAGGTAGTCGACTAATCCCTAGGTCAAGTCGACTAATCGACTGAAAACAGGATACAGAACAGATTTGTGATGGTTGTGTTTGATGATCTAAAAATATGATTTTGATGGCACAAGTATACAAGAATTATCCAAGGCTTAGTGAAGAAGAACACTAACCTAAAAGAAGTACAAGGTGATGGAGTGATGGTGGTAGTGATGGAAGTTGATGATGAAGAAGAAGGTGGGATTAGTGGTTTTGTTGTTGGTGTTGGTGAGAAGAAGTGGTGGCCGGAGATCGGGGTCTCTCGCCGGAGTCGTGGTGGCCGGAGGCGCCGGCGGAGGTGGTGGAGGTGAAGGAGATGTTGGAGGTTAGGGTTTTGGTGAAGAGAAGAAAGAGAAAGATGAAGTGAAAATGAATAAAGAAAGGGGAAGGAAAGTATTTATAGTTTTAGATTTTGTGAAGGAGGTGCAAATAAGATAGAAGAGAGGGGGGTTTTTGTAAATAGGGGAGGTGAGGTGTCTCTCCTAGCCACACTTGGCTGGCCATGGAAGAGAGAGAAAAAGAGGGCATTAATGAGGAAGTTGGTGGAAGTGTGTGGAGGAAAATGGAATTTGGGAGAAAATGGAATTTTGGGAAATTGGAATTCTTGTGGATTGTGGAGGAAGGAAAGAAAGATAATAGGAAAAGGAAAAGAAAATGGAAAAGGGAAATTATTCTCTTGGAAGAGAAAATGAAAAATAATGAAAGTGGCGGATTCCCGGGATTCGGTTGCGGATGCGGAAATCTTTCGGGAAAATACCGGAATCGTCCGAAATTCAAGTATCTCGGAACGACCCGAAATAATTATCAAAAATCAAGAATATTATTTTAAGACTCATGGTGAAATCCGTTGTAAGAAATACTTTATAGTTTTAAAACTAAAAATCCCGGAATCAGTTAGCTACCGACTCCGATGGAATTTTCATAAATTCATAAAATTCTCAGAAAAAGTATTTAGGTAGAAAATATGATTTTAAGAAATAATGTCTAAAGGAACTTTTAGAAATTCTAAACCGTTTGTAAACTAAAAATCCGGGAATCGGTCAGTAGCACTGGCCGACACCGGTTTTGAAGATATTTAATTAAATTCAGGAAAATTCTAGAAAATCATATAAAATCAAAAATATAGGAAAATAATATTTGAAACTGAAATCGGTCAAATCTAATTACCGGAAAGACCAAATCAAGTAATACATTAGGATCGGGTCTTCGGTTCAGACTAGGGCTGACTCCGAGTCCACGAATCCAAATTCAAGACAAAACAATCATATAAACAATTCATAATACAAAATAAGTACAGAAGGTAAATCGAAAAATACGATCAAAAATCTGAATACGCAACTAAGTACGTATTCCGGAGCGGGGTGTTACAAACAAGTAGCCAAGTGATCACCAATAGGATCACAAACTTCTTACAAACACTTTCTCTTTATAACCTCCTTATAGAATGAGTAGAGAATTTTGGCTCTAAGAAGTGTAGTGAGAAAAACTCAGTTGTAGAGATGACTTTTGCTAGAGAATACAACTGAAAACAAGCTCAAGAAAGTATGGAAAGATGGAGAGCTTAAAAATTTTCTTCTCTTTTGAAAACTTTGAAAACTTGAGGATTTTTCTTGATGTTTTGCAAGAGGCTATACTCCTCTATTTATACGGAGAAGAAAGGTTAAAAGAAATTTATTTTAACCTTATTTGACCTGTAAAAGTTCTCCAAAACCTCAGAAAAAAAAGTCTGCAAAAACAGATTAAGAAAACAGTTTTCCGAATTGCACAAAAGAGGAAAGAGCCATTGGGCTTTTGCAGGCTTGGCGGTCGACCCGTACGGTCGACCGTCCGCCTAGCCGTTGGGCTCGGGTCGACCGCTCGGGTCGACCATCCTCAAGGAGAAACAAAGTGTTCTGCGGGCGGTCGACCCGGGCGGTCGACCTAGAAAACCCGAGAGCAAACTGCAGACAGTCGGTCGACCCGGGCGGTCGGCCGACAGACATGCACAAGCGTGCATGTCCTGATACAGGCGCCGGTCGACCGGACCGGTCGGCCGGGTTCGCCTGAAACAGAAAAACAGCAGCAGAATTCTGAAACTTGGGAAATTTTATAGAAATGTTTTGAAGTAAAGAAAACTAAGTAATATGCTGGAAAGAGTATACAAACATGATCTAAACACGATATTCATTTTATAAAACTTAGGGTCATGTACATATATACTAAGGCATGAAACCAAAGTTTTAAACATGAAAACTTAAATATAAACTTGTGTGTGTATCCTAGAGCCAATTTTCAAAACTCAAACTTTAACAAACTATTTCTTACATTGGTTTTAAGTACTACAAGTGCTTCAAGAGGGCTTTCACCATATGATCTTCAAAACTTGATTCTTGAGCCCAAATTGAGTTGACTTGAGTCCAAAACACTTTCTTTTTGGGAAGAAACCTACTAGTTTAATTAGAACCCTGAAACACACTAAACCAATAAACAATATTAGTACAAATAACTAATATGTTTTGTAATCATCAAAACACACTAAACACGGGTGATTATAACCTTGGGCCAACAAAAATAGAGATGAATTAGCATGAATGGCTGTCGTTGAACATTTATCTTTTAGTTTCAGTGAAAAATTAGGTTTTATAAATTATTGTAAAACTGCATTAAATCCTCATGGAACTAGAGTGCTTAGGACCACTCTCACACGCACATTACATAAGCTTTACAAAAAAGAAAAAAATTACAAGATTTTTTTACACTTTTGATGGGTGCGTATCTATATGTAGCAATATATGGAGTGATCACCGGAAACAACATTCTTATATGGGGATACTTGTCATTGGGTTAATTGTGAATGAAATTTACAGAAAAGAGTTATTTCTTTTAGAGTTCTTGATGAATGACATACTGCTCATAATATTTATAGAGTGATAAAAGTAGTTTTAGAAGAATATGATTTGATTAATAAGATTCTTTCAATTGGTTTTGATAAAGGATCTGCTAATACTGCATCTATACCTGAATTAGAAAAAATTTATAAACCTACATTTGAGGGTAAATTTTTTCATCAAAGATGTGATTGTCATATTAAATTTATGTGTGCAAGATGGTTTAAAACAATTAGAAGATTATATTAAACCTAGTAGACACACTTCATTATTTATGGACACATCCATGAGTAATGAAAGAATGGGAAAAATATAACTCAAAAGGTATGAGACCAAAACGATTTCCACAGAATGTTTCAACCCATTGGAATTCAACTTATGAATTACTTAATGATATTAATGATTATAAAGAATTATTATATAATTTTATTGCTAACAATATTAATAATATTAATTTATATCCTCAGTAATGGGATGCATGCAAAAGTATTTTTGGATACCTTAAAAGTTTTAAAGATGCCATTTACACTTTATCTGGTGTTTATTATCCTACAACATATTTATTTTTAATTGAGTGTATAAATTTTTGTGGTGTGCTAGAAGAACATGAAAATGATTTGAATTTACTTTCTTGTATTCATGCAATGAAAATAAATGGCTAGAATATTTTAAAATAATTCCATCTATTTATTTAGTTGCATGTGTTTTTTATCCACGTTGTAAATTAGATGGATTGCATGACTATTTAAAGGCTTATTATGAAATTGTTCAAGTGAATGAAGATGTTTATGATTTATTTAGTAAAAAAAAATAATTATGCTTTATATAATGAATATAGTGAAGTATATAGTTCAAGTATTAATAACCCCGTCATGGCCAGACCAGTATTAAAGTTGAGGATACCTCTAAATTTAGTAGAGGACAACAACTACTATTGCAAAGAGCCAAAAAATCACGGAGGTTTTCATCAAGCTCAAACTCCGAGATTGGTAGTTATCTAACCACTTCATTTGAGTTTAGTGAAGATTTTCAAGATATAAAATTTTCAAACTTGTAATGGTGGAAGGAGCATTCAACACAATTTTCAATCATGACAATTATCGCTATACAAATTTTAGCAACGTCGGTGTCAACAGTAGCTGTGGAGCAAGCATTCGGTACATAGGGAGTATCTTGGACCAAACCCTTCGACTATGTCCCTCGATTCAGTTGAGGCTCAAGCATGTCTCGGTGATTGGACAAAAGCAACATTAAGAAAATAAGAAATCATGCGGGAATAAAGCGAAGACCTTATGGAAATGACGACCACCGGAACGGAAGGAAGCGATTGAGGTAATGTACGTTGAGTAAGGTAAGAAACTACGTGGGCTTTGGTCTCATACCTTTAGAGCCAAAGAAACCAGATTCTAAAAATTAAGTTCAAGCCCGTTTTTTATTTTTTTAATTATTTTATTATATATTTTTAAATTAATTAGTAATAAAGATTAATTCCTATTTTTTTAACTATTATTAAAAATAGAGGAAAAAATACATATATGGGTCCCGGGTCCGGAACCGGGGTCGGGTCTAAGTACAAGGCAAGAGGACTCACTGACAACTCATTTTGTTTGATATGGTGATGAGATTCTTCACAGTTCACATGGATCTTGCAGTTGCTTCAGGAAAAGTTCAACCCATTAGGAGAGGGAGGTAAGTTATGTTTACGTGTGTGTTAAGTAGGTGTGCGCCTCTCTCTCTTGTCCCCCCCTCTCTATGTGTGTTATTTGTATGTTATAGTGATTCAGATCTGATCGTGTGATCAAAATCAGGTAACAGAAGACCCGGATTTGTGTTCGTTATGGACCCGATACGTTGACGATTGAAGACCCGATACATGAATCGATTCAGAGATCCGGACCAGTTCATGCAGTGAAGATGCGATGGTGATTCGGACTCAAAACCGTATAATTTCATGTGAGTGTTCTTTATTTACTTATTGAGTATTTCAGTATTATTTTATGTGAGTGTTTTATCCTATCTATGTCAATTAATATTATTTTACATTTAAATAAGTGTTCAAGTTTAATTATGGTTCATGCATGTTAGTTACTAGCTCACATCTATATGTATTAAACACAAAATAAATTGCCTTGTGAATTTTTTTTTTTTAATCTCTTTTTAAATGAATTCTGCATATTATTGTTGTCCTGGACATCATGATACCACTTCGAAGACTTGACCTGTTATGCATGATATTTACCTGATAACCAATATTGTTCGTGTTACTAACATCATTGGAAAATATTGTTATATAGTAATAACATCGTCCTGCTTATTCTGTTCATAGGCATCATGTATCCCGATTACACTATTGATGTTTTTCCATTTCTATCTCCGAGTTATCTCAGTGATCTAAGTAACATGTGCATTAAATAATCTTGATAATATAATAACATAATCATCAAACAATTTACACCGGGAGTAGAGAAATTAATGGAGAAGACAATGTCTGTATTTTAGGTAAACCTAGGATATAGATTGCGCAGCCGAAAGAGGGTTCCACTGCAGGATTCCCTTGGGGTAAAGTGTGTATGCGCGCGCGCGCGTGTATATACTTAATAGTGGAGACAATGTCTGTATTTTGAGTGGATCTAGGATATAGTTTGCGCAGTTGAAAGAGGGTTCCACTGCAGGATTCTCGTAGGATTGTGTGTATGTAATATATATATATATATATATATATATATATATATATATATATATATATATATATATATATATATGAGAGAAATGTAAATCAGCTGACACAGGAGGCAACTCCCTCCTATGTCGCACTCAAAAATCAATTTCCCAAGTAAATTTTCAAGATCCGACCGCACATTATCATCTTCATATTCTAAGATATACACATATAAAAAATCAAGTAATTTAAAGTTTGTTTACTCCATTTTCTTTGGGTTCAAACATTAACGATTTTTAAACAATAGAACAAAATGGAACGATTAGATCAATGAGTAAACATATTTCGAATCACTTGATTTTTTATATATGTATATTTTAGAATATGAAGATGATAATGTGCGGTCGGATCTTGAAAATTTACTCGGGAAATATAATTTTTGAGTGCGACATAGGAGGGAGTTGCCTCATGTGTCAGCTGATTACATTTCTCTCTCTCTCTCTCTCTCTCTCTCTCTCTCTCTATATATATATATATATATATATATATATATATATATATATATATATATATATATATATATATATATATAGAGAGAGAGAGAGAGATAAACTTGTATCCTTTCAAAAGGATTTGATCCCGGATCCTTCCCACTCAAATTCAACCCTCCAACATTCGAATATAAGATCCACTCCGTTAAAGTTGATCTATACTATTTCAAGTATCTATAAACCAAAAATCAAGTGTTTTAAATACTTTTTGCCCATCCAACAAGTAGGGAAAAAACGGACGGCCTAAATAGTGAGTTGGTTAGTTTAACGGTGTAGAACATTTGAAATCTAACAAAATTAGTTTATAGGGGTTTTTAAATGTTTAGATCATATTGAAATGGCCGGATCGAGAATTTGTATGTCTAAAGACATAGATCTAACCAACTCACTACTTTCGGCCGTCCATTTTGCGTCGCTTGATGGATGGGCAAAAAGTATTTAAAACACTTGATTTTTGGTTTATAGATACTTGAAATAGTATAGATCAACTTCAACGGAGTGGATCTTGTATTCGAATGTTGGATGGTTGATTTTGAGTGGGAAGGATCCGGGATCAAATCCTTTTGAAAGGATACAAGTCTATCTCCTATATATATATATATATATATATATATATATATATATATATATATATATATATATATAAAGCATATGGCACTATTTAGTATTGGATACTCTCTCTCTCTCTCTCTCTCTCTCTCTCTCTCTCTCTCTCTCAGAGGAAGGGTAGGACTCATCCTAACATCTGCTTCCATTCTTCCAGAACCTTTCCTGTATAGTTTTGCTTACAACAAAAACTGGTCCAATTTAGATTACGTTAGATCATTTGGCCATTGATAATGCCCACTCTACATGAGATTCCCTTGGAAATAAAAATTAAATAAATCCCATATTTCACCACCACACCATACATGAGGTAATGAGTAACAGAGGGAATATAAATCCACATATTTCACCACAACCTAGAAAAGGTCTCTAAACTATAATACAAGTGGTCCATTGTGTTATCTGTAAAACGTAAATAAAAAGATATTGGACAATCTTTTATATCATTCGCAAAATCAATAGCTATGCAAATACTACACTGTCGAAGTCCTGAGGCCTAGATATCAGTACATTTTTATACAAAAAAAAAAAAAAATCATAAATTTAACGTACATAAAATATAATATAAACAGTAGCAAACTCCTTAACTCACTAATAAGTCTAACGAGCACTGTGCAAAAAAATAGTCACTAAATCTAAATAAACAATAGTACCGGGACCTATCAGTTGTTATACCGATAGAAGAGGTTTGGTTACTGACATGGGGCCAATCAGCTGAGAAATTAAGATGGATCTTCCCATCTTCTAAAAAGTATGCTGCAGAAAATACAAGTAATAATCCAGAAAATGGAGAAGATTGAAATCATCACCAACAGAAACAGATTATGTTCAGGAAACCTTACCATTGACTCATGAGTCTCAGATGATCAATTATGCATTCATACAATGTTTCCCACCCGATAACGATCGATCAACGCAAAAAGTTTACAAGGAGCAGTAGTATCCATGCACCAACTGACACTGCCTGCTTAAAGACCAGGGGGCCTGAAAATTGGAATAGGGAATAACTCTCCACATCCACTGGAGCTCGTAGTGCCTGGCTGAGAAACTCTGGTGAGGACGACTCGTCTTTCCACATCGAGAACCAGGGCCCACCACCAACTTCTACCGCTGCCATATCACTAGTAGCATCGAGAATCAGCTGCAATGCAAACAAAGGGTTTAGTTTATGGGTCAGGCTGAATCAGAACAGGACCTTTGGACTAGATGTCGAGCTTGCGGGTGAATGTGATTATATGTCAAGCTGATTATACATGGGACCTTCATGAATACCTGGCTAAACCTAAACAGCTACTTATAGTTCTCCTTTACTTTCATTTTTATGCATATACATTTTCAACCTTAAGGATATTTTTGTTTAGTATTATAGGAAGAAATCACTTGAACATTATTAGAATGTATCTAATGACTAGCACACTACAGCATCATAGAAGAATATTGGAACTATCTGCATGGATGGCAAAAAGAAGAGAATTTGTTGACCATTAAAATATTGCACAAGTTTTCAAGTCTAATTAAACCATGCACCAATACTTCTGAAAATGAAGAAAGAGATGAATTATCTTTCACTGGGGAAGAAGGTACATACCTTTCCCTTACTTCCATCATATCTTTTCTCCCACATTTGTAACTTGAGATCAGCCAAGCAAGTATCTCGGCAAGCTGTAACTAGTCCTCCTTCTACTGTCGGAGCTCTCAGGGGTGTACCGGCTCTTTTGTCGTGGCTTCCAACTCCACCTGCTCACCGAAATTGCAGTATTAGACTATTTATACAAACTAGATTTGTGGGCTCATGCAAAATGCATGTGCAGATTCGTTTTTTGTAGTTTTTTCGGTTAGTTTGAGACGAGGAGCTAGTTGCAGGGTTTGGGAGGCAGCTGGTTGAAAACATTATAGTACAGATTTAAATAGATAGAAGTAGTTCTAAAAGAGTTTGACCAATTCAAATTGCTGGCTATCTCCAGTTTTTTGAGGTTCAGTTTCGTAAACCTACATCTTGAAAGATAGGGTTCTGGTTGTAAGCTATATAGAGGAGACAACCAATTCTTTTAAAAACATGCTAAATGGCCTTGAGAAATCTCTACTCCCCAATTCTATTTGTCTCTTGCTTTTAAAGGAGGGAAAAATGTATCCTTTGCCCAAACAAGAAATATTGCATGCCAACTGCATAAACCTTGTAACAACAGAAACTGGCGCTTGCTCATAAGACCCGCCATATAATATCTATTAAGTATCCTATGATAAGATTTTATAGCATGTCAAGAGTAGGACAATGATTTCTTATATTATCCACTAAAGGCTAAGTGTATGTTACTGACAAAGAATGCTTAACTAATGAAGATTTATTAGGGACAAGTAAAAAGACAATTATGTAATTAAGAATTACTTTATCAAAATGTGACAGTAGAGATATAATTAAGCAAGGATTAATACATCAGGTGTTACATATAATTTTTCTTTTATCAGTGTGTGACAACTTGTGATGAGAATAACGGTAACATTGCAATATGCCAACAATATGTCGGAAGAGGGGCTACCAGATTAAAGTTGGTGCACATTCCAAACCTAATAAAGGTATATTTATAAAGATAGTGCAAAAGTTGACTTGAGAAAAATTATAAACTTGATCTCTAATTTTAAATCTAGAACTATAGGGGCTCCTGAAAAGAAACATTCAAAGAGGGTATATGTAAAAGTATTGAAATCAAGCAAGCCAAGGCACGCAATGAGATATAACCCTTCGCCTCCTCTAATCGAAAGTGTATACATTTTTGTTTTGCTTTTGTGCATTAGTTGGAGGGAAGGAATTACAGTGTATATTTATGTGCAGAAGGAAATTCAAAGTGTTCCCGGGGCAAAATTTTAAATTTAAGCTTTACGGTAGTATGCGCAGGGAATAATATGCAAGCACAATTATATCGGTGAGATTTGTATACGGGCATAAATGCAGAAGTAAAGTTTTGGGCATAAATGCAGAAGTAAATTTTCAAGCATAAACTTATAAAAGACTCAACTTTAAGCAGGGATATATTGTGTTTAAAGTAAGGCTTCAAGAACTTGGTTCCTTTGTTCATTTCACATAGGTGATAGAACTCTCTGTCGTACAGATCAAGTAAAGAGTATGGATAATTTACATTGGAAAGAAATTTTGGAATTTTTAGAAATTTTCATTAACATTTCTAGCATCTATATATCCTAACACAATAACAAAAAACGTGATGGAGGTCAAATAAAACCAAGAAGGGAAGAACATTAAATCTTTTACGAATATTACATGCATAAATCAAAAATATAACACGGGTTTTGGATCATGAACTAAGAACAGTTCATGAATGAATGACGATAATCTGGTTCTGAAAATGGAATAACTCAAATTTCTGCTATTTAGAGAATCTTTTGACCATGTTTCCTGTTATATATAATAAATAGACCACAAGAGGCATATATCCTCATAGCCCCATTAGGCCTTGTTTACCAGGAAAACAAAAGGAAAAAAAAAAAAGGTAAATTTGGTTTAGCTCCGACAGCAACTCCCACCCGTATTTGCCAGTGATTTTAAGAAAAAGCATTTGACCAAATTACTTTTACTTCTGGCCCCTATTTAAACGGTGTAGACCCTGAGATATCTGATTTAACCCCTCCAAAAATGGGCCAAACTAAATGAAAGTTAGAGAGGGATTAGTTGAAAATCTACTGAAACTCAAGGGACAGGACAAATTTACCCTACAAACAATGAGTTCAACCACAAAGGATTGATGTAACTGATAAAACTCCATGTTGAGACATTGACATCAGCCCACTGGGATTACATGAAAACCACAAAGCAACTTTGAGCAAAAGATGGGTCAAAAACCAAGAGGCAGCTAGAATCTAACCTTCATGGTCAGGCATTTTAAGTTCATGCCAACAAAAAGCTCCAAGATACTTGGCAGCTAAGAAAGATCCTAGCATAAGGAAGAAGGTACAATTTGATATAGGGAAATTGTATGTTACATGCAAAAGATAAAGAATCAAATTGACCCGCATTCCCACAGGTGTAGATAACCTGAAAGGATCTCCCAGCCAAGCATCCGCGAGAATTGAATGTTGGGTCCAATGTTTTAAAAAGCAAAAGCGCAACGTGTAGCGTTTGCTCCCTATGTGTAGCGAAGTGTAAGCTTCGTAGCGAAAAGCATAAGCTATGGTATTTTTTATTTTTTTAATTTCTAAAATATATAAATTTGCCTAAATTAAATATGACAAATACGATAAATTCGGGAAAAATTATAAAAATGCTAGAAATAATTCTAGAATCGGTATTTTTGGGTGTGTTCTCTGGCATGCTTCTACTATTCTACCTAAAAACATGAGAAAAAATAAAATACAGCCACAACTTTTCAGTTTTTGTACAAACATCTCAGTGAGAAGAGAGGAATCGTGAGTGAGAGAGACTTACGTTTATAAGAGAGTTTTTTTTTTTTTTTTTTTTGTGGGGGGGGGGGGGGGGGGGGGGGGGGGACCCAGAGCTCGCCGGATGCTCACAGAGCCTCACAAACTCGTTGCAGCCTCGTCGGAGCTACAAGACTTTGTTGGAGCCTCGAAGTGAAACACTAGGCAAAATCAATAAAGATATTGGGTTGAAACTAAGAGATGAACTCGTTGCCGCAGATTGGAATCGAAGTCACTAGAGATCTAGGCAAAATCGTCGAAGATCAAGGCCATTGCTATCGTGGTTGTGCCTTAGCAGTCGAGTTTAAGTCTGTTTTCCTTTTCTCTTCTCTTTTTGACTTCTCATTCTCTTGATATTTAAAAGAGACTCGAACCGTCGCAAGGGTGACAGGATTAAATTTTTGAGATTCGACAGCAGATTTTTTTTTTTTTTTTAAAAAAAAACTCAAATACATGTAGTGTACGGCTGTATGTGCTACAGAAACGTGCATCACAGCGTACGCTGTGCATAATTTGTGGTTTCTGCCCACTTCGAAGCAGAATGGCCACATTTCGCTACAAAATGCGCAAAAATGCGCAATATAGCGCGTTTTTTTAAAAACACTACCTGGATCTCATATAAACAAATAAAACACACAGACTCAACTTGGAGTTTCATCCTGAAACTGTGTACATGCACTTTTTATCAGCCATGACATGTGAACAACTACGTACATTGAGAATTGAAGAAGAGAAATGGTGAGAGAATTACCATGTGTGTGTCATTTTCTCCAGACAAATGCCAAAAACCCCAAGGAGAAATTTCCCATCTCACAGTTCCAGTCCAGGGCACAAATTCATAGAAAGATCCCTCATAATGGACTCCAATCTGGAACAAGTAAACCAGGTTGAGAATTTTACTCTTGACTCCAAAAAGTCATGACTAGAAAAACCAAAAAAAAAAAATAATTGAAATAGAACTTAACATATCATGTGATGTACAAAAATATAGTAAGAAAAAAATGACAAACTTTAAAGAGAACTAACATAATATGTAAATCGGTGACTCCATTCCTCTTTTAAGCCATAATTCAGATTGTGATGGTGTTTTATTCTGTTAGGTATTGGACAAATAATATACTTTAAATCATATTTGGATATCATGGTATCTTCTTTGTGTTTGCTCTATTTACAAACCTACTTGTGTATAATTAGACACAAGGCCATTTATATCATAAGCACTGAATTAACTATATTGTCTTTACTAATAAAGTGTGTGAAACCTTAATCCAATAGAGAAATATGATTTCAGAGGAGAAAAGGAAATAAAGTTTGAACCTAACTCTGAGATATTATCACTTCTCATGATGTGTGCACAGAGACATGCACTCTCACACACATACAAGCGTGCACGCACATGCACATGCACATGCACATGCACATACAGTTGTATGTGCGTGTGTGTAAATAAATTATTATATACATATCTGTACATATGTGTACATATATGTACTAATGCAAACATGTACTTAGAAGGTAGGCAATGATGCAAGTGTAATATCAATACTAGACAACTGGGGTGCAAGGGGGGTAGGGATTTGAGATTGCATCTTGCAAAGGATTAGTTTAGCAATCTACTATCTATATCTTATTAGTGGAGGGTGAAAGCTACGGCCCTCTCCCCTCCCTAATGAGACTGTAGTTATGAGACTATAGTTTAGTGGACTGCTTAGCTACTTCCTTTGTATCTATACTCATTACGTATATTAATGAATGAATTTTTGACTTTCCAAAAAAAAGTGTGATTTTTCTTCCGTCCTTGACCTCCACATTTGGTGCTTATACTAAGTTGTGTTACTTTATGTGAGCCCAGTTTGAGCAATTCCACTACCACTGATTTAATGATTGATCTTTCGGATTGTTGGGATGTTCTGTAGCACCCCGTTCCCGGGATACGTACCCAGATACGTGTCCCAAAATTTTCAAACCGTATCGCTCAATTTTCTTCCAGTATTTGCTTTTGGGTTGTGATTACTTGTGTTATTGTGTATCGGATCTGGATTCTCAGACCTAGAGTCAACCCTAACTCGGACCGGGAACCCGGTACCAGCCTGTGCCCATTTGACCTTTCTGTTAGTCTGATTTGACCGATTTTAGTTTCAGACACTGTTTTCTAATATTTTAAATTTTTCATGATTTTCTGAAATTTTTCAGAATTTCTCTGTAAAATCTCCAAAAACGGGTGTCGGTCGGCATCGCTGACTGATTCTCAGAATTTTAGTTTTCAAACGGGATAGAATTTTCAAAAACAGCTTCATGTTACTTCTTAGAATTTCATTTTCTATCTATAAACATTTTTTGGTATTTTTTAAATTTATTAAAATTTTACCGATTCTGGTGTCGGCCCGTATCGCCGGAAGGTTCTAGGAATTTTAATTTGAAAACTAGATTGAATTTCTCGAATCCAATTCCACCAAGCATCTTAAATAATATTTACTATTTTTGAGAATTTTCGGAACGTTTCTGAAATAGTCAAATTTTCACCCTATAAAATAATAATATTATTTTTCCGTTCTTTTCTTTTCTTACTTTTTCCTTCTCCACTCCTCTACTTTTTAGTCCCAAGTTATCATATTTATTTAAATATTTAATAATATAATTAATTATTAATTTTTCTTATTTTTCTTTCCTTCCTTTTCCTTTCCTTTCTTTTCTTTCTTTTTCTTCTTTTCTTTTTCTCTTTCCTTCTCCCCATCCCCTGCAAGCGCCCGACCCATGCCCTGCAACCCAGCTGCAACTGCAACAGCAGCAGCATCATTGCTGCAACAGCAAACCCCATCCCCCCCCAATACCTCTCCCATTCCCTCCCTCTCTTTCTTCTCCTTTTAAATATTTTTCCTTCTTCCCTATTTCCTTCTTCATCTTCTCCATTTTCATTTCCCACCAAAATCATCACCACTACCCTCCATCACCGCCGCCTCCACCATCACCACCGCCGCCCACCGCCACCCTAGCCGCCGTCGCCGCATCACCCTACCTCCCTTCCACACTTCCATCACCCCCTAATCCCACCTCCTTTCCTCCAATTTCAACATAACCCAACACTTCACCTTCTTCTTCTCCAAAATCCACCACCAATATCACCCAAATCCTCCACTCCAACCACCCCACCACTATCTCCTCCTCCTCCAACTCCCCACAACTACCAACAACCACCTCCACCACCACCAACAACCACCTCCACCACCAACACCATCAAACAACAACCCCAACAACTCCAACTCCACCCCCCCAAACCACACCACCGCCGGTCCAGCACCGGCGTCGGCCCCCCTCCGCCGGCGGGCCGCCCCCAGGCCGCCGGCCGGCCACCCTCTCCCCTCCCTCCTCCTTTTCTTTATTTTCTTCTTTCTTCTTTCTTTCTTTGTTTCTTTCTTTTATTTTCTTTCCTTTTTCTTCTTTCCATTTTTACCCTCCTCTTTAACCCCTAATTACATCTACATATTTTCCAACATACCCCTCCTTTATTTCCTTATTTCTTTCTTTCCTTTTTTTCCACTTTTTCTTTTCCTTTTTCCAACAAAACTCTCTCTCTCTCTCTCTTTAACTAATCCTCTCTCTCTCTCCTCCCTTATTCTCTCAAAAATATAATTATATATATATATATATATATATATGTTCTATTATTATTATTATATATATATTTATTTATTTGGATTGTTGGCTTGCAGGTGGTGTTCGTGGATTTCCCGGATATTACTCGGTATTTCGTTCCGGTGCTAGGCGAGTACATTTCTTTGACATTTCTTACTTTATTACCATCATTTCATATTTAAAATTATTATCTTGCTTTTAATATATGATGTCTCTTTATGCAAGTTAGTATATGTTATATAAATGATTATCATGCTTTATAAATAGCTTCCGGCCATTATTATACTTTGTCGAACCGGTATTATACCGAGTATGTCTAGATCTGCTCCCGCTTTACTCAGCTTCGCATAACTAATTAAAAGATAAATTTATTGTTATTATAAAAATGATTGTGAAGAGTTTGGACTATTTATACCGTTCTCCTGTACCTTGTTATGTGACTGGTTGACACCTGATAATTGTTGTTGTCTCTCACCGACATATTAGTTACCTGACCCTAACATGTATACACTTAGTACTTGCCATGCTTGTCACTTGATATCGATACCGGTTCATGCCATGTTATACTTATTATTTGATATCTGACACTGGTACTTGCCATGCTATACTTATTATTTGATATCTGATACTGGTACTTGCCATGCTTGTCACTTGATATCGATACCAGTACATGTCATGCTATACTTATTATTTGATATCTGATACCGGTACTTGTCATGCTTGTCACTGGATATCGATACCGGTACATGCCATGCTATACTTATTATTTGATATTTGATACCGGTACTTGCCATGCTATACTTATCGCCTGCTACCTGACACCTGATATAATAACACTTGTCACTCGACCTGATATTGTGGCACCTGATTGGTTACTGTTATACCTGGCACCCGTATTATATCGCCTATACATGATTATTATACTGTTACCAGATATTTGGTACTCTAAACTCCTGAACTCCCAACTCCTGTATTCCTGAACCCCTGAAAAAGGGTGACTCTTGATATTATACTCCTGTTAATTCCCGTAGTTGGATAATCATGGTTATACTGTACACACTTGTGGACATTATCTTTGGGCAATATATATAATAAAAATACTCAACTTACACTGGGTGGGAAAACTGATGGAAACTGGTATGATGTCATATTTATAATGATGATATTTCTGAAGTGTCGTGTGGGGCGCGTAATGATAAGTCCCCGGAAGCAGTAGCCTGAATCTGAAGTGTCGTGTGGGGCGCGTAATGATAAGTCCCCGGAAGCAGTAGCCTGTACTCCTGAGCTAGTCCCGGGCAGAGACGGGACCCACTATAAATATGAGCCATCAGATTTATCAGTTTTCATATAATAACTCGTCTTATTCATAAGTGGATGTATGTGTTCGGTAGCACATACAAAAGCATATGAATCGGATGAATAACATAAAACAACCAAACAGTAATAAGGTTAGGAACGTGTAATATTTGGTCTCTCCTTTGTTCGGGTCCTGGTACTCACATATCAGACCCGGATAAGTTCTACAGAGTGCGAGCTCTAGTATGGACTATCGGTGATGTGAGGCGCTGGTAGGGAGGGAATTAAAATATCAAACTGTACTGATTATTATTATTGGATAAATTAAAATGCAACACCTTTATATTTCAGTTATAGTATTATGCCCTAAGTTAACACCTTGCTTTATGACATATGATGATTACTCTAGACACACTATAGTTTTGCTACTCTTAGGGCAACTCAAGTTGTATAAACTCAGACGATGGCGACATGAGATATGCGGTATATAGATAAGGGTTTCCTTATTTGGATATCCCCTTGACGTATCTGTCCCGTGAATCCATAATCTGAGATCGTACAACTAGTTTTGTCCATACTTATATTTATCGCATGTTTAACTTATTTACCGCATGTTTATATGTACCTATGCTCTTCATATGCCTTCCATGCATGTTTTCAGTTTCAAACTCATCGATATACATGATTTTACTGTCGTTCCTTTAATTTCCCTTATGTTATTTTTATTACTTGTACCTACATATTTGGACCACGTCACTTGATCATGTACACATGTACTTGTTAGGCACGCCATTTGGCTTTATATATGTACTAACGGGTTGCATCGACAACCATGAATTCTCATGTCTAGATCCTGAAGTCACCATGGTGATCTTGCTGTAGCTGATCAAAGTACGCAGTGAATCCTCCCGTGGTGATCGGAGTGCAGCAGAAGCTCGGACATCGCCGTAGTTCTTCCTCCCAGCTTTCTCTTGTTTGGCTCTCGAGGTCCCTCTTGCCGTATCGTAAGCATCTCTCAGCTTTTATTATGTATATCCCTTCATGTATTGTACTCTTGTATTTTCTAGTGATGTAATATTCCTGTAATATTGTATCGCTTTCTGTGATAACCATGTACTTGTACTATTCTGTTGGAATGTATATTATCATTGTGCTTCCGCCTCTGATTCTTGCTTGTACTGAAGCTTAGCGTATATACGTGAGTGTATTTCCGACCTGCGTATATACGTCGCAGTGGCGTTCCTGTACCCGCCGGAACGAGGCGTCACAGGATGGTATCAGAGCCTACGTTCTAACATCCTCAGTACAACCAGTTGGCAGATTAATGATGTATTACTCTGTAGCTGGAGAGCATGAGTCTTGAATATACATTCCAATCGCAAGTACGGTGTTATCTATTCCTTACCCGCAATCTTTTCCTTAGATCCTGAGACCCTTCTATCTTTCTTTTCAGCTTCTTCCAATCATCCCTTCAACCAACTCAGACATGGAAAGACGGAGAACCTGTAACGGTCCTGGCACTTCGCGTGACAGTTCTAATGGAGAGAGCGACAACATGATGGGGGTGCTTCATGGCATGATGGAGAGTCAGCATCAGCAGACAGAGCTCTTTGTGGCAGGTATTATTGACAGCCCCTAGAGAGCAGAGGCCTGACAATGTATCCGATTTCAGAAGACTGCAGCCAGCTACATTTTCGAGTACTGAGAAGCCGTTGGACGCAGAGCAGTGGTTGATTGATACTACAGATCTTCTGAAGGCAGCCGGGATTCCTGATGAGAACCAAGTGAAAGTGGCTAAGATACAACTGAAGGACGTGGCCAGGACTTGGTGGTTGGCAGAAGAAGCGATGCTAGAGAAGCTCATCACTTGGGACCAGTTCTCTAAGAGTTTCTACGAGAGATTCTTCCCTAAGACGGCACAGAAGGAGATGGAAGAGCAATTTATCAGATTGCAGCAGAGTGACCAAACTGTAGACGAGTATGCTGCAGAGTTCCTAAGACTGAGCCGGTTCGCGCCATACATGGTGGCCTATGAGGAGATCCGAGCAAGAAGATTCCAGCAAGGCCTGAGGATGCAGATCCAGATGTTTCTTATACCCCAGCAACTCAAGACGTATTCTCAGGCCCTTATCATTGCTCGTGAGGTAGAACGGGGATTGGGAAAGAAGCGTCAAAATGAGATGCAGAGGAAGTCAGTGAAGAGATCCTTTCAGTTGAAGGGAGGTGAAGACTCAGTCAGACCCCTGGATACCCCACTAGCAGAGCAATTACTCCAACCTCTCCCTCAGCAAATGAGATGTGGGTATTGTCTGAAGCTCGAACACTACAAGCGTGATTGCAGAATGGCAAACAAGGTATGCTTAGCATGTGGGTCTGATGGTCATATGATAAGGGATTGTTCATTCAGATGGATGGGGAGTACCACCCCGATTCAACCAACACTTCCTGTACCACCAGTAAGAAGGGACCCAGGACCAATCGGCAGGAGAGCTCCATCCCCTTCCCCGCAGTATGTCTTCAATCAAGCACAGAGAAGGCCGAGAGGTAGATTAGATGGGAGAAAGCGGAAAGCATATCATTTGACCACCAAGGAAACTGAAGTATCAGATGAAGTGGAACAGAGAGTGGTGCCCTATATTTGGAACGAGGACCCCTGGAGGTGACACCCGTGACCACTATCCCCATTTTTATCATGTCTTGAGTTGGTAAATTTTTCATTATCATATCCATTCTATCATGATATTCCCATCAACCCTATTTTCTTCTATGATCATCTCTTTCCTTATAGAAATTTCAAGGACGAAATTTTTTGTTAGGTGGGTAGATTGTAGCACCCCGTTCTCAGGATACGTACCCAGATACGTGTCCCAAATTTTTCAACCGTATTGCTCAATTTTCTTCCAGTATTTGCTTTTGGGTTGTTATTATTGTGTTATTGTGTATCGGATCTGGATTCTCAGACCTAGAGTCAACCCTGACCCGGACGGGAACCCGGTACCAGCATGTAGCCCGATTTGACCTTCTGTTAGTCTGATTTGACTGATTTAGTTTCAGACACTGTTTTCAAATATTTTAAATTTTTCATAATTTTCTGAAATTTTTCAGAATTTTTCTATAAAATCTTCAAAATCGGTGTCGGTCGGCATCGCTGACTGATTCTCGGATTTTTAGTTTTCAAACGGGATTGAATTTTCAAAAACGGCTTTCACGTTACTTCTTAGAATTTCATTTTCTATCTAAAAAACATTTTTTGACATTTTTCTAAATTTATCAAAATTTTACCGATTCTGGTGTTTGCTAGTATCGCCAGAAGGTTTTAGGATTTTTAATTTGAAAACTAGATCGAATTTCTCGAATCCAATTTCACCAAGCATCTTAAAATAATATTTACTATTTTTGAGAATTTTTCGAAACGTTTCTGAAATAGTCAAATTTTCGCCCTATTAAAATAATAATATTATTTTTATGTTCTTTTCTTTTCTTGCTTTTTCCTTCTCCACTCCTCTACTTTTTAGTCCCAAGTTATCATATTTATTTAAATATTTAATAATATAATTAATTATTAATTTTCCTTAATATTCGTTTCCTTCCTTTTCCTTTCCTTTCTTTTCTTTCTTTTTCTTCTTTTCTTTTTCTCTTTCCTTCTCCCCATCCCCTGCAAGCGCCCGACCATGCCCTGCAACCCAGCTGCAATTGCAGCAGCAGCAGCATCATTGCTGCAACAGCAAACCCATCCCCCCCATACCTCTCCCATTCCCTCCCTCTCTTTCTTCTCCTTTTAAATATTTTTCCTTCATTCCTATTTCCTTCATCTTCTCCATTTTCATTTCTCACCAAAATCATCACCACTACCCTCCATCACCGCCGCCTCCACCATCACCACCGTCGCCTATCGCCGCCCACCGTCGTCGCCGCACCCCCTATCACCCCACCTCCCTTCCACACTTCCATCACCCCCTAATCCCACCTCCTTTCCTCCAATTTCAACATAACCCAACACTTCACCTTCTTCTTCTTCTCCAAAATCCACCACCAATTTCAACCAAATCCTCCACTCCAACAACCCCACCACCATCTCCTCCTCCTCCTCCAACTCCCCACCTCCACCACCAACAACAACCACCTCCACCACCAACACCATCAAATAACAACCCCAACAACTCCAACTCCACCCCCCAAACCACACCACCGCCGGTCCAGCACCGGCGCCGGCCCCCCTCCGCCGGAGGCGCCGCCCCCAGGCCGCCGGCGGTGGCCGGCTCCCCTCCCTTCCTCCTTTTCTTTCTTTTCTTCGTTCTTCTTTCTTTCTTTCTTTCTTTTATTTTCTTTCCTTTTTCTTCTTTCCATTTTTACCCTCCTCTTTAACCCCAATTTTCCAACATACCCCTCCTTTATTTCCTCATTTCTTTCTTTTCTTTTTTTCCACTTTGTCTTTTCCTTTTTCCAACAAAACTCTGTCTCTCTAACTAATCCTCTCTCTCCTCCCTTATTCTCTCAAAATATAATTATATATATATATATTCTATTATTATTATTATATATGTATATTTATTTGGATTGTTGGCTTGCACGTGGTGTTCGTGGATTTCCCGGATATTACTCGGTATTTCGTTCCGGTGCTAGGCGAGTACATTTCTTTGACATTTCTTACTTTATTAGCATCGTTTCATATTTAAAAATTATTATCTTGCTTTTAATATATGATGTCTCTTTATGCAAGTTAGTATATGTTATTGTAACACCCCGCTCCCGGAATACGTACTTAGTTGCGTATTCAGATTTTTCGATCGTATTTTTCGATTTACTTCCTGTATTTGTTTTATGAATTCTTTATATGATAGTTTTGTCTTGGATTTGGATTCGTGGACTCGGAGTCAGCCCTAGTCTGAGCCGGAAACTTGATCCTAGAGTATTGCTTGATTTGGACATTCTGGTTATCCGATTTGACCAATTTCAGTTTCAAACATCGTTTTCCAATATTTTGAATTTTCTGTAATTTTCTGGAATTTTCCTGGATTTAATTGTAAATCTTCAAAACCGGTGTCGGCCAGTTTCGTTGACCGATTCCTGGATTTTTAATTTACGAACAGATTGGAATTTCTAATAGTGTCTTTAGACATTATTTCTTAAAATAATATTTTCTATTTAAATACTTTTTCTGAGAATTTTCAGAATTTATCAAAACCCGGCCAACCCGGTGTAGACCGAGATTGACGGTGGACTTCAGGATTTTTAATTTGAACATGGCATTGAATTTCTGAAAACTGATTTCGCCAAAAATCATTTTATAATATTTATTATTTTTGAGAATTTTTGGGAAGCTTTCTGGATTACTTATTTTTGAGGTTTTCCGGAGTTTTTGGTGTTTTTCCCAGATACCGGGATTTTGCCTTGATATTCCATTTTGTCTTTTCCATTTTTTCCTTCCTCAAACGCCGGCTTCACCATCCTTGGATCTTGCATTTAATGCAAAGATCTTCTCTTCACTTCTCCCCACACTTCATTTAATGTGCTGCCACCAACTCCCATCAAGCATCATGCCTTTTTGTCCTTTTGTGAAACGCCACTTGCTTCTCCCTTGAAACGCCGCATTTATTCCCGCGTTAGGCTAATTTTGGCCTAAACGCCATCTTGCTTTTGTGGGCTGCGTTTGAGTGGGGAGAACAAGTCTCACTTGGCATCCCCAAAGTCAAACTTGCCATTATTGCTCCTTTGCCTATAAATACCCCCTCCCTCTCTCTCCATTCATTTTTCTTCTTTCTCTCTTCTTCCTCTTTGTTTCCAGAGAGCAAAGGCAACAAACGCAGCCTTGATGCTCCCTCCTTTGGCCAACTTGTTCTCCACCATTCCCTTCATCTTCTCCTCCATTTCTTGCAGCAGTGAACCAAGCATCATTACTATCACCATCTCCTTCCTTCTCTGGTAAAGACCGGCCGACTCCTTCGGATTGGGGGCCGTGTTCTTCTTCATCACCTGCATGACTCTGGGGGCCGGCCACTCCTTTTGGATTGGGGCCGAGCTTCTCTTCGTTGGAGACATCGCCGTGGATCTTCCAATAATCGTTCGCGATTATTCCGGTGATCGTTTTGGTGATAGTTAACGACAACTCAACCAAGGACCCATCTCCTTCACTTGTGTTTTTTCCCTGCTTCTAGATGGCGTTTTGGACGAGTAACTTCACTCTCCAAGACTTGGATGACTCATCAGAGCCCTTGCATTTTCATATCAGTGAACTCAGCACTTAACAGGATCCTGCTCCCTGATTTGCACTCTGTTAGTCGACTTGACTTGGTCATTAGTCGACTAACTTCCTTATTAGTCGACTAGCCCTCCTTCCCAGTCGACTAATCCTGTGAAACGCTGCCTTGTTATTCTGAAACGCAACCTTCTAGTCGACTGATCCTTCTCCCTAGTCGACTAACTTTCCTGAAACGCGAATCTGGGAAACGTGCCTCTTGGAAACGCGACCATGTGAGACGCGACCTTGAGAAACGCGCTCTTTCTTGAAACGCGACCTGCTCTTTCATTCCAAATTGGCTAACTCTTTCTGGTGAGACGCGGACTTATGAAACGCGGATTCATGAGACGCGGACTTGTGGCAAGACGCGGACCTATGAAACGCGACTTCGTGAGACGCCGTTTTGCGAAACGCAGCAGACTAGTCGACTAACCCCTGTTCCTAGTTGACTAACCCATCCTGAAACGCCATTCTTGAAACGCCAGCCTTTTTCTGAAACGCAGCCTATCAGTCGACTTGCCCTTTCTATTAGTCGACTAACTCCCCTATTAGTCGACTAATTATTACCCCTAGTCGACTAATCTTGGCTGTTGACTATTGTTGATTCCTTCTTTGTACATGAACATTATTCTCGGGTCATGTATTATGTATATGGCTATTACATGGCTTATCACTTGATGGATGTCACCTTCTCTCCTCTTTCTCTCTCTTATTCTCTCTCCTGATCCCCCCCTCTACCTATTACCTTCTCTCTAACGCATTGAAGCGTTGATCTCCTGGATTCCGGATATCAGAGATTTCACCATATTTTAGGCGAGTAATCTCGCTATCCTCTTGCTTTCCTATTTTATTGGTTGGGCGAGTGTTCTCGCTCTCGCCTCCATTTGGGTTTCCCCGCTTCGTCGGGTCGACATGTATTTTATTCTATGTTTCCATGTATTTTGTATGGGCTGAGTCCCTGTATCCGTGTATGGCCGAGTGCCAATCTCTGGACATGTATTGCTCTGTGACGAATGCTTGTACTAGGGTAGTTTACTTCTTGTACTCATACCATGCCTGTGATGTATTGTACTGCCTTATACCATACTTGGCTTCCGGACCCCTTCAACCTCCGGTCACTCACTATCTCGAAAGAGAGGTGATTGGGACTGGCAGGTCTCAGTTCAACCTCCGGTCACTCACTATCTCGAAAGAGAGGTGATTGGGACTGGCAGGTCTCTCAGTTCAGCCTCCGGCCACTCACTGTCTCGAAAGAGGCGTGATTGGGATCGTCAGGTTTCTCAGCTCCGCCTGGTTATCATGATCAGCGTTCAGCGCTTTACCACTAGATTCGTCTAGGCGAGTTGCTGCCGGATTTACTGCTCGTACTTCAGTCGAGTCGTCCCGGTAACCTCGCCAGACGCTCCAGTGTTAAATACTGTTTGCTGTCTGTACTTCCAGCTTGCTCAGCTCCGCTTTGTTTGTGCTCAGCTACTATTCTACCCCATGCCATTACTTCATGCCTGACACCTGTCTATACTACTTGTCGTTTTCATATTACTTTTAACACATGTATATCACCTGTCAACTGATGTGTTATCACCTGACCTCAGACATGCTACTATTTGGCAAGACCCTTGTTATGTCATAACTTGCCACTGACCTTATATCAATCTCTTGACATGACTGGTTGCCTGTCTAATATCATCCTCCTGTCATGCTATCACTTGACACCCAGCATGATATACTTGACCTGTGATTATCACATTTACGGGAACCCTGTCTTGTTATCCTGTACTACGTACAGTGACCTGATATCCTGTATCATGATCAGTGACTTGTTATCCTGTATTATATACAGTGACCTGAACTCCTGAATTCCTGATCATGTCCTGCTCTTGTTATTCCCGTAAATGGATAATTAATCTAATAAATCATAAAATGAGACAACTTGCATCGGGTCGGGGGAAACATGCGGCTATCAATATGTGTTCGTGTTTACAGTGGTTTTAGGAATGTTGTGCAACTACATGTTCCGGTCTGACCTGTGGGCCTCCAGGCGACCGAGGGGAGTGCTGGTTCCCTCCTTCTTGGTACCATCTTGACAAGGGCATCCTATAAGACCCTCCTGTTAGCCTTGCGGCAGGTTCCGTCACCAAGCAACGGAACAATCCTGGGCCGTGGTCCCGGGTATGTACGGGACCCACTGTAAACATAGTTCGTTGATACCCCCGCTGGTTTCCAATAACAACCTTTCTTTACTCGGATATGGATCTATGTGTGCTGGGACGCTAGTTCACATAGCTAGATATCAGGGTAAGACGAGTAATAATAAAGTGTCTAATAACCGGCTCTTTAGGTTGTAAGTAGAAGTATGTGGAATGGGACACATACTGAAGCCTGCAGCCTAAACGGCTACGAATCTGTGATATGCCTTACCATATTTGCTTGTCCTGGATTTTACGTCGGATTTCCGGTTTTACGGTTATTATGGTATTGATTGCTCATGCTCTACTTTATCCCTTGTATCCACCTGCCTCCTGTTCATTATCTTATCATGCCCGGAGTGCAGTCGGATTGTATGTGCTTGGATTATGGTGACATAAGATAAGGGTATATAGATGAGGGTTTCCTTGTTTGGATTATTCCTTCGACGTACTAGTCTTATGGAGCCGTGATCTGAAACCATACAATCAGATTTGCTCGTCCCGCTTTATTCGGTTGTATCACTATACATGTACTTACCCCTGCTCGCCACTTGGCTTTTGTATCACCACTCGCCTGGGGAGTTTCATCTGACTCCCCTGGATTCTCATGTCCAGGTCATGGAGCTTGGAGCGTGTGGATTCTCCCAGTTGCTGATCAGAGTGGCGCAGCGGTAGCGTGGATCTCCAGCAGACCGTTCTGAGCTCTATCCTTCCAGGCCCCCTTGTGTGCCTCTCGAGTTTTCCTTTTATAAACTCGTGAGTGCCTGTGTACTGTTCATACTTGTACATCTACTTGTATTCTCACAATTGCGCATATCAGTGATGTAATATTCATGTAATATTGGATCACCTCTGGTGATAACCTTGTAATTGTACTCATGTGTTGGAATGTATAATGCACCACTTGCTTCCGTACTCTGATTCTTGCCTGTACTGATGCTTAGCGTATATACGTGAAGGTACTTCTGACTTGCGTATATACGTTGCAGTAATGTCTCCGTATCCGTCAGGATCGGGGCGTTACAGTTATATAAATGATTATCATGCTTTATAAATAGCTTTCGGCCATTATTATACTTTGTCGAACCGATATTATACCGGGTACGTCTAGATCTGCTCCCGCTTTACTCAGCTTCGCATAGCTAATTAAAAGATAAATTTATTGTTATTATAAAAATAATTGCGAAGAGTTTGGACTATTTATACCGTTCTCCTGTACCTTGTTATGTGACCGGTGACACCTGATAATTGTTGTTGTGACTCTCACCGACATATTAGTTACCTGACCCTAACATGTATACACCTAGTACTTGTCATGCTTGTCACTTGATATCGATATCGGTTCATGCCATGCTATACTTATTATTTGATATCTGACACCGATACTTGTCATGCTATACTTATTATTTGATATCTGATACGGTACTTGCCATGCTTGTCACTTGATATCGATACCGGTACATGTCATGTTATACTTATTATTTGATATCTGATACTGGTACTTGCCATGCTTGTCACTTGATATCGATACCGGTACATGCCATGCTATACTTATTATTTGATATCTGATATTGTCACTTGATATCGATACCGGTACATGCCATGCTATACTTATTATTTGATATCTGATACCGGTACTTGCCATGCTTGTCACTTGATATCGATACCGGTACATGCCATGCTATACTTATTATTTGATATCTGATACCGATACTTGCCATGCTATACTTATCGCCTGCTACCTGACACCTGATATAATAACACTTGTCACTCGACCTGATATTGTGGCACCTGACTGGTTACTGTTAACCTGGCACCCGTATTATATCGCTTATGCATGATTATTATACTGTTACTAGATATTTGGTACTCCTGAACTCTTGTACTCCCGAACTCCTGTATTCCTGAACCCCTGAAAAAGGGTGACTCCTGATATTCAACTCCTGTTAATTCTCGTAGTTGGATAATCATGGTTATACTGTATACACTTGTGGACATTATCTTTGGGCAATATATATAATAAAAATACTCAATTTACACTGGGTGGGGGAAACTGATGGAAACCGGTATGATGTCATATTTATAATGGTGATATTTCTGAAGTGTCGTGTGGGGCGCGTAATGATAAGTCCCCGGAAGCAGTAGCCTGTACTCCTGAGCTAGTCCCGGGCAGAGACGGGACCCACTATAAATATGAGCCATCAGATTTATCAGTTTCCAAATAATAACTCGTCTTATTCAAAAGTGGATGTATGTGTTCCGGTAGCACATACAAAAGCATATGAATCGGATGAATAATATAAAACAACCAAACAGTAATAAGGTTAGGAACGTGTGATATTTGGTCTCTCCTTTGTTCGGGTCCTGGTACTCACATATCAGACCCGGATAAGTTCTACAGAGTGCGAGCTCTAGTATGGACTATCGGTGATGTGAGGCGCTGGTAGGGAGGCGATTGAAATATCAAACGATACTGATTATTATTATTGGATAAATTAAAATGCAACACCTTTATATTCCAGTTATAGTATTATGCCCTAAGTTAACACCTTACTTTATGACATATGATGATTACTCTAGACACACTATAGTTCTGCTACTCTTAGGGCAACTCAAGTTGTATAAACTCAAACGATGGCGACATGAGATATGCGGTATATAGATAAGGGTTTCCTTGTTTGGATTATCCCCTTGACGTATCTGTCCCGTGAATCCATAATCTGATATCGTACAACTAGTTTTGTCCATACTTATATTTATCGCATGTTTAACTTATTTACCGCATGTTTATATGTACCTATGCTTTTCATACTGCCTTCCATGCATGTTTTCAGTTTCAGACTCATCGATATACATGATTTACTGTCGTTCCTTTATTTCCCTTATGTTATTTGTTATTACTTGTACCTGCATATTGGACCACGTCACTTGATCATGTACACATGTACTTGTTAGGCACGTCATTTGGCTTTATATATGTACTCGTGTGTTACATCTGACAACCCGGATTCTCATGTCCAGATCCTGGAGTCTGGACCATGATGATTTTGCTGTAGCTAATCAGAATGCGCAGTGGATCCTCCCGTGGTGATCGGAGTGCAGCAGAAGCTCGGACATCGCCGTAATTCTTCCTCCCAGATTTTCTCCTGTTTGGCTCTCGAGGTCCCTCTTGCCGTATCGTGAGCATCTCTCAGCTTTTATTATGTATATCCCTTCATATATTGTACTCTTGTATTTTCTAGTGATGTAATATTCCTGTAATATTGTATCGCTTTCTGTGATAACCATGTACTTGTACTATTCTGTTGGAATGTATATTACCACTGTGCTTCCGCCTCTGATTCTTGCCTGTACTGAAACTTAGCGTATATACGTGAGTGTATTTCCGACCTGCGTATATACGTCGCAGTGGCGTTCCTGTACCCGCCGGAACGGGGCGTCACATGTTCTCATGAAAGAAGTTTTTCTTTTTTTTAAATGATGGAGGCTCTATGTTCTCCGCTTATGTGCACTTAAGTTTGCTAACTATATCCTTTCAATTGTTGCTATTTATAATATATAGTGCTTTCTGCTTCTACATTGCCATGGATTTCCCTTTATAAAATTTTCCACTTTTATGTATGTCCTTAATGTACTTCTCTTCTGTGGGCTTTCGTGCTAATTCCTTCTCTTTTCCGTCTATGCTTTGTGGCTCCTCCTCTTTTCCTCTCATGCTTCTCGACTAGAGGAGATTCTGCTGAACTGGTGAACCATCTTCCTGCCTTCACATCCTCCTCTTCTCTACATTCCTCCGCATCTCCTTCCCTCTGGTAAAGAAACCACTTGTGTTTATGCTTCAGCTTTGTGATGCTAGATACTTGCTATTCTTGTTAGTGAACTTCTGCTTTTGTTGGGACTACTATGTATATACCTGTCTGCTATAGCGGTGGATGTTCTGATGTAAATATAAAGTTCTGTTGTATGAATCTTTGTGTGTGTCAACTACCTTACTGTAACTGCTGCATCAGGCTTTACTGCAGGAATGTAAGTTGAGAAAAGCCTTGAATGTCTTAAAGAAATCTTGTCAATCTTGGCTCAAGAAGGTTCAGACAAAAAGTTAAGAAGTGCAATTTTAACAAGGGGTGATTTTACAATTGTCTTAAAGAGAAAAGATCATCTAGTATCTTGGCAATATATGCTAATGACTTTGTAATTGCTAGTAATGGCCCCCAATTAGCTTACTAAAAACATGACTTCTCAACTGTTGAATCTAAAAAGGAAGACCACAGTAAACTCTTATTTATCGGGAGTTGAATCTACTAGAAGGAGAAAAGGGATTTCCATGTCCTAATTCCGAAAGGATCTCGTGATACTGTATTTATTGGAAGCAAAATTTTAACAGAATAAGAAACAGCCGGTGATTTTCCATTGTAATACAGAGTACAAGTCAACGGTAAATAGAGTGCGTTAGTAGTATCTTGAGGAAAGAAGTACTTTATGGTTCAAGTCCCTTTTTGGATGTCAACGTGATTGTATTCTGATAATAACTAGTTTAAGTTATAAGATTAATAACTAGATGTCAAAGTGATTTATTTCTTCCCGCTTAAAAATTGAACGTGTATGGAACAAGGGTTTTGATGAGATCGGTGTCCCTTAGATATGCTAAATTCTTAGTCATATTCATTCTTCGAACCTCTAGCCAGACAAATACCAAGTCAAATATGGCTTTGAAATGTTGGACCTAACCTGACTGAATAAATAAAATAGGCTAAGGTTTTGGATTAGACCAAATACCACTGCTGATATAACCAGATGTGAAATAAGCATAATATATGCCAAATGAATAAACGGGACCTGATCCTAAATTCTACAACCAAAGCTAGCAGGTTGGCAATGTACTTCCACCACTTAAATTCTTATTTTGGTTCAGGTCCAACAATTCATAGCATTAATGTAGGTGCATGAAGAATTAGGGTTATCGGGTATGGTACCAAAGCAGGACTTTCATAGACATCATTCAAACCGGGTAGCTTCCTCAAGCCTCCAGCTGTAGTTAAAGAAACTTCCCCTGATACACCATCAAAAACATTACATTGAACCTACAATGAAGGAAATGATTATTAGTTTCAGAGAATTGTATAATGACTGCTGCAGATAAGCAACACATATGCCATTCCCCATGAAACAGGAAAATAGCATTTATAGTCCAAGGGGCCAATGGAATCAGTATGATTGTGACTCCTGAATATGGAAAGGCCCAGTGATCTATACAGAATAATAATAGGTATGAACAGCATCAATATGCTATGAAACAATGGTACAACCCACTTAATGTGGAAAAGATCAACTCACATCATGTATACCCTGAAAGTTATTTACTCAAATGAACTGGAAGAATATTAAATGCTATACCCGAAGAACTTAGAATTAGAAGCTTTGGAAAAAACACTAAATTATTTTGTTTAATTTATAAGAGACAGCGTATAATTCATAATTTATAAGAGACAGCGTATACAGATGCGTGCATATACAAGCATATGATTGTACATGTGAAAACTCAATTTCATTAACAAAAGTTTGCCACTAACCAATAGCATTGACGTGAAATCCTATGTGGGCTTAGCCTAGGGGTGCAAACGGGTACTAATATATCTGATCCAATCTGGATCCGTATCCGAGTTGGTTGCAGATATGGATGAGTTTTCCTTACCGAACGGTACTGTATTTGTATCCTTATCATGATTAAAAGCGGATACGGGATATGGTAAATGTCATAAACAATCCATACCTGAAACAACCCTTATATGGAGTCTTTGTAGCTCATTATACTTAATTAGTTCATAAGCTAATAATACTTAATTAGCTTACCTTCGATATGTGTAGATTTATTGATAATTTATTATGTTAAATAATTAATGTTATGTAAATCTTTCTTTACTATAAGTGAAATTAAAAGTAACTAGTTCTGATTTCACCTAAGATGAATAGTGATACAATGGTATCCGTTTAGCGATCCACAACCATATTCGTTTCCCACATATTCGAACCGTATACGTATCTAATTTTTCCAGATATGGATGGTACGAGTTTTCCTTATCGAACCATATTTGTATCCTTATCTGTGATTTGCAAGCAGATACGAATACATTAAGTACCATATCCGATCCGTATCCGATTTGTTTGCAACCCAATAAAGTGACTAAGCTGCTAGCATTCGGTGGAGCCAGATTGAAATTTGGGATGAGACATAAGGTAAGAGGTGGTTATTAGCGATCTCAATGAGGTGAAGAATGGGGCTGACATGCTGACTTAGTCACCTAGGTGCTATGAGTACCATGTAAACTCCCTCTCTCAGGCACAAGCACTCTTTTTTTTCCCTCCACCCGTACAACTCAACCAACTTGCTAATTCATCTTGCAGTCCTGCTCTTTCTGTTGCGCCTACGACAACAACCTGATGAGGAATCCCTGAATCTCTCAAGCACGAAGAACAATCTCCCAAAACAGCACAAATATCACAAACAGAGAAAGCACACGAAAACAACGATTTAACAAGGTTCGGCCTCAATGCCGACGTCCTCGGGGCAATGAAAGGGGGAGGGTTTTATTGATTTCAACCAATCAATACAACTTACAGCAATGGGGATCGTGAGAGTTCTGCCTCTGCTCTACTCTCCTCCCTGATTGCACACAAAACCCTTCTCAAAGATACAAACCCTAGAAAATACAACAGCCCTTTAAATAGGGTTCAAAATAACCCTTCCCGAAAAACAGCAGACCCGACTGTCGGTCGACCGGCCCCATGCGCCGGTCGACCGGGCAGTCGACCGGGCGCCTAACAGAGAGTTAGGTCACTTCAGTCGGTCGACCGCTCGGTCGACCGCTCCCTTCCTGCGGTCGACCGGTCCGGTCGACCGCCATCCCTGTGCACGTTGTGCACGTTTGTGCACCACGGTCGACTGGGCCGGTCGACCGTGCGCCTGCTTCTGCCGACGGTCGACCGCCCGGTCGACCGTGATCCTGCTGGAAGTACTATTCTGCTGCTGTTTTGCTGCTGCTGAATTCTGGATTTTTCCTTCTTCAGTCGACTTCCTCGACTTCTCTTCTTCGTCGACTCTTCGACGACCTCCTCCCCCAACATTCTCCATCTCGGTGAATTTTTTTCAAAATCTAAGCCGATATCCAATATACCCCAGTCTGTCACCTAGCGAAATCGACACACCATCTCGGCGAAATCGACACACGATTTCGGCTTGGAATCTTTAGCTCAGCTATCCACTGGAAAGCACCACATATGCCTTTCCTACACTTCACCTTAGGAGAACTTCCATACATGCCGATCACCAACATGGCTTCTACTCCGCAACTTCACGACCTCATGAAGACTTCCTCACGAGCCAACACTGACTCTCCAACTGACTAGCTCTATCTAGTCTTCCTGTCTTCCATTGACGGTCCACTAAGTCTGTGTAGAGCACACCAAACATCATCGGCTTCAACTGGATGCACACCCCTCCTTATGTAAGCTCAACATCTTTTCACGGAAGATCAACCTGTTCATCGAGATCACAACACCTCACCACCACGTGAAGTCTAACTGGCCACAACTCTTCATCTCTACGTGAAGCCTCTCCACCTCTACGTGAAGTTCCATCGGCCACAACTCTTCACCTCTACATGAAGATCCAAACAGCTTCTCGAGAACCCAAATAGCTTCATAAGAGTTGCATCACCAAATGGCTGCGCCTTTACGGCTGCCTACGTACCTTTGCCCAAAGGATCAAGCCAACCGTAGTTCATTTAAAAATGAGCTTCATCAAAGAATCAAGAAAGAGCTCTCAGTAAAGAAAGAGCTCTCAGTCGGAGGAGAGTGTGAGAGGGAAGCTCTCACAGGGTGCCGTTCCTCCCATGGTGGATCTAGCCCTGGCTCTTCTACAGTGACTGAGGCCTTCTTCTTGATCTTCTTTCTTGTCTTTGTGATGAAACCTGCGACTAGAGCTCGGCCTGGGCAACCCAGGAATGTCGATGGGAGATTCACCAGAGGTGGATCTAAGGAGGTGGTGGCGGCCCCTGTCCAAGCCAAGCAGCATGTGGCTGCGGCTGCTCAGGTGGGGGCTAGGGGATCAAAGATCGGTGCTGCTGCTGCGGACTTGGTGGTTCCACCCCGGGTATTGCGGAATCAGGAGGCGCCATTGCCTGTTGTGGCGGTGGACTTGGTTCAACAGGATGCTGCTGAAGACGATGAGGTGAGTGGCTCTGAAACTGAGGAGAGTGTGCGGGTTTTTCTTCTGAGGTCTCTGGATCTGATAATGAGGTGGGAGAGGAGCAGGAGGAGCAACAGGGTCTGGGTTCCCCTCTAGCTGATGTAGTTGGTGGGAAGATGGCAGACCAACTGTTTGATAATATGCCACAGTCGATCCCGGAAGCTGCTGGGTGTGTTCTGCCTGGTTCTACTGCTGTAAAACCGAGTGTTGGTGACTATTCTGAGGTCCCGGAGAAGGTGGAGGAAAGGCCCCTTGGGTGAATCTCTTTAGAAATAATCGGAATTTTGGTAAGGAATCGTGTTGGAAGAGGTTGAGGATGAGGGAGCTGTAGTTCAGTTCAGGAGGAGGAAGATGTAGATTCGGTTGATGAGAGTGGGGCCTGTGTTTGGTGGGTCTCTTTGCTGGTAAGTTCCCTGGTATGGGGGCGGTCCGAAATTTACGGGGAAAAGTCGATTGTACTCATTGGATCCATCGGTCGGGATGGATGTGTGTTTAAGTTTCAATCTGAGGGAAGATAGATGGAGGGTTCTTAATGGCGGTCCGTATTTGCTTATGGCCGTAACCTTATGCTGAAGATCATGCCGCGGTGCTTCAGGTTTGGGAGTGAAGATTTGGCTACCGTTCCGGTTTGGATTCAATTGCCGATCTTCCGCTGGATTGTTGGAATGCCGGGCATTGAGTAATGATTTCCAAAGTCGGGAAATATATCTACGGACATGACGACAAACAAAGGAAAGAATTTCCTTCGCCCGTGTGTTGGTGGAGGTGGATGCTTCGAAAGAGCTGATTACGGTGGTGGAAGTGGTTCTGCCAACGGGTGTAGTATATGAGCAGATGGTGGTCTTTGAGGTTGCACCTATCTATTGCAAGAAATGCAAGGCATTTGGACATGGTGATGTGGGGTTGCAACAAAGATAAAGAGGGGCGGCAATTCACGGCCTATGTGCCGAAGAGGAATTCTCGGCCTGGTGGGGTTGATATCCGCCCTCTAGGTGGTAAACAAAAGGTGGGAGAGGCTACAGTGTGAAGGTAGGGGCTGACTTGGCTGTCTCTGGGCAGACTGGAGCAACTACGTCTGGGTCCAAGGGGGACGGCCTGTGCCGACTGTGGGTGTGGTCGACACTGGGCCAAAGGTGGGCCACGAGTGGCTTATGTCTGGGCCGAAGGTTGTCCAGGAGGCTTCCATTGCTATACAGAATATGGGGCCTGTCCCGGATAGGGAGAAGGCTAAGGGGGTCGTTTCTGCTGTTGCTCTGGCCTTGGGATTGAGCTGGAGATTGAAGATGTTCCCACCTTCGTTGACCCTGCGGTTGGGGGTGTTGGGGGGGCTGAGCTGCTATCTGGTTGGCACCAGATCCAGCCTCTACTTGCCCAGGGGTTCCTGCAGAGGAGGGGCAGGTGGAGGGCGGTGAGGTGGGTGGCCTGGATGTAGATTCTGTGGGATGGAACACTGTTGGTAAAAAGGGGAGGCGGAAAAGGAGGTAGGTATGTGTGCTGTGGCTGCTATCCAGGCACTCTGGATGTGGGTTGTATCCTCTTTTGGTGGTAGGGGTTGTAAGTATGTTGTAACCCTTATTGTAAGTCTTGTATTGCCTTTGGGCAGTGGGTGATAGGGTTTGTAAGTGTGATGTAATGTGGACATCATAGGGTAGCAACATAGGGTAGGTTTTTCTTTTGTTTCCAGCAGACGGGAGCTGCTACATGGTTACTTGTAGATAAACTTTTTTTTTTTGGGATATATTTACATTTACCTTCTCAAAAAAAAAAATGAGCTTCATCAAGCTCAAGCACTGGTACCTGTATTTGCAGCAGCGGACCTGTCAGACTGAGTCATATGAACCTCCTCACGACCATCATGGAGAACAACGGCCTTCAACTTCAGCTTATCGCGATCACAAGCTTGAGATTCATGCTTCTTTACCCACAAGCGTGGTTTTACCTTGGTTCCAATGGCTGCAAACAACTCGACATCCTCAGCAATGTCTTCAACCTGTTCAGCATCAACCCTGGCTTCATGATCTCCACCCGGTATCACATCCGGTGAAGTCTCCTCCAATGCCGAACCAAATGGAGATGATGGAGTAGCATCAACCTCCACCCGCTGCGATCCAACCTTGGTCTTCGTCCTCTCCACCTGCTGAGAGACGGTGGACTTCAACGCTGAAGTCTCTCCAAAAGTGACATTCCTGCTCATCACGATCTTCTTGTCTTGGGGGTCCCACAACCTGTAGTTGTTTCTCTTGACGCCCAAATAGACAAACCTCTTTGCTCGCGGATTCACCTTGCCATTCTTGGCACTGAAGTAGGCTGGACTTCCAAACTGCCGCAGCACACCATGATCTTGAGCAGCTTTCCCAGACCAAATTTCCAATGGAGCTTTACCTCCTATCGCAATCGATCTGTTCATGAGATGGCTAGCATACTCAGTCGCCTCAGCCCAAAACGACCTGTCTAATTCTACATTAGACAACAACCGTCGAACCTCCTCCAGCAAGGAACGGACTACATCTTTAGCCAACCCATCTGTACCTGTTGTGAAGTGAGTAGCAATACCTGTGTTCTGGCCAAATCGTAGGTAGGAACTAGTTCATTTCCTTTCCAACATTACCAATCTTTAGCTCCTTGATCTTCCTACCTATCTGCTTCTCCATTCTTCCTCTCCACTTCACCAACATATCTAGGGCTTCACCCCTTTGTCTCATGGGATATATCCAAACCTGCCTAGATGAACCATCAACAAAAGAGACAAAGTACCCGTGACCTCAAGCGATGCCGTCTTAGCAGGTCCCCATACGCTCATGTAACACAATCAAGAAGACCTTCATTGCAGTGAGTACTGGTGCTGAATCTCACCTTCTTCTTATCCAGAACGTTGTGTCCACCTTCCAACTTGCAGATAGCAGCACCTTCCAGCGATTCCATCTTTGCAGGAGCTCGCAAAGACTTTTCTTCTTCCTGTCCGACCTTTCCCTGCCAGACCTCCGGGCCACCATCATCTGAGGAACTCGAAGTCTCCACCTGATCTGTAATCGTACTACCCTTCAAGTAGTAGAGATTGCCTCGGCGGACGCCCTTCATCACCACCATCGAGCCCTTAATCATCCTGAGATCGCCATCTCGAACAGATATCACCATGCCCGATGCTTCCAAAGTTCCCACGGAGATTAGATTTCTCTTCAACTGAGGTACATACCTCACTCCCTTCAGCTCCCTTACTATCCCATCAAACATCTTAATTCGGATTGTACCTACACCCTCTATGCTACATGAGTGATCATCGCCCATAACGACCGAAAACACCCCCAGCTTCTCAAAGCTAGAAAACAACCCCGATTAGGGCATGCATGGTATGGTGTACCTGTATCCAAAATCCACTCATCTTTCCATGAGTTACCAATGATGGAAGAACTGACTGAAAACGAGAAACGTGACGAGTCCGAATCTGATCCATCTGCCTGTGAACTGCTTCTCTGAGTATTCGTCACTTTTGCAAGATTTGTTTCAGCCTTCGACTCCTTCTTTCCCTTGAACTTTGGACAGTCCACTTTCCAGTGCCCTATCTCTCTACAGAAGGCACACTGATTCCTTTTGAGATCCCTGAAACCCGGCCTGGACTTTGATCTTCCTCTTTCTTCCTTGCCCTTCCTCGATGAACCCCTGCCTCTTACTTCCAGTGCCTCCGCCGATGAGCTTGACTGAGAAGGATATCTCTCCTTTCTCCTCGTCTCATAACTTGTCAGTGCAGACGACACCTCATGGTAGTCCAGAGTCTGCCTACCATTGATAAAGTCAGTGTGAATGTCTCATACTCCTCCTCCGGGAGTGAGTTCAGGAAGATGATCGCCTTGTCCTCCTCTTCTACAATGACATCCACGTTCACCAAGTCTGTAAGAAGCTTCGTGTATCGGTTGATGTGCTCATTAACTGTGCTCCCCTTCTTCATCTGAAATCTGTACAGCTTACTCTTAAGCTGCAACCTTGACTCAACACTCTTCGTCAGATATTTCTTCTCAAGGGTCTCTCACAGATGCTTTGCCGACGTCTCATGTTGTGCAAGATATTTTATGTCTTGCGATAAATATGAACGATCAACCCACACGCTGACCTGTTCATCTTTGCCCACTGTTCATCAGTGATCGTGCTCCTCTTCTTCTCCAGAAGGAGAGTATCCTCGAGGTTCGATGCATTCAGGGCATCCATAACCTCACATCTCCACATCCCGAAATTATTTGTGCCATTAAACTTCATCACGTCAATCCTCGGATGAGGATTCATGGTCTTAACCAAAGCAATTCTTCTGCCATCTAGATTACTTGATCCTCTATCTATGCGGAAAATCAATCAACTGGAAATAGATCACTACTTCGATAAAAATTGGATTTTTACTTTTCCTTGAAACCCTAGATTGAGTTTCTCACCGGATCTACTCCACCACAGATTCCACGAGCCCTCCTTGCGTCCTTCTGAGATCGACACACGATCCCACGAACACGAATACATCTGATCTGAGATAGACACACGATCTCCACCGAATCAGATCCCGAGCCCTCCGAATCTCCAGAGACAAATCCCAAGCGAAACCTGGGAAGCTCTGATACCACTTGTTGCGCCTACGACAGCAACCTGATGAGGAATCCCTGAATCTCCAAGCACGAAGAACAATCTCCCAAAACAGCACAAATATCACAAACAGAGAAAGCACACGAAAACAACGATTTTAACGAGGTTCGGCCTCAATGCCTACGTCCTCGGGGCAATGAAAGGGGGAGGGTTTTATTGATTTCAACCAATCAATACAACTTACAGCAATGGGGATCGGGAGAGTTTTGCCTCTGCTCTACTCTACTCTCCTCCCTGATTGCACACAAAACCCTTCTCAAAGATACAAACCCTAGAAAATACAACAGCCCTTTAAATAGGGTTCAAAATAACCCTTCCCGAAAAACAGCAGACCCGACTGTCGGTCGACCGGCCGGTCGACCGACCCCATGTGCCGGTCGACCGGCCGGTCGATCGACCCCATGTGCCGGTCGACCAGGCAGTCGACCGGGCGCCCAACAGAGAGTTGGGTCACTTCAGTCGGTCGACCGCTCGGTCGACCGCTCCCTTCCTGCGGTCGACCGGTCCGGTCGACCGCCATCCCTCTGTGCACGTTGTGCACGTTTGTGCACCACGGTCGACTGGGCGGTCGACCGTGCGCCTGCTTCGGCCAACGGTCGACCGCCCGGTCGACCGTGATCCTGCTGGAAGTACTGTTCTGCTGCTGTTTTGCTGCTGCTGAATTCTGGATTTTTCCTTCTTCAGTCGACTTCCTCGACTTCTTTTCTTCGTCGACTCTTCGACGACCTCCTCCCCCAACACTTGCTGCTTGCTACCTTTTTGTTCGCTGGCCAAAGAAGAAAATGAGGAGGCAACCCCAACCTTTCCTTCTCTTCATCCAATCTCTCTCTCCCCCCCCTTGCTTCCAAAAGTTGTTTCATTCCTTCCTTTTTCTTATACATTTGCTCTTGCACAGCCCCAAGTCCTCTCCCCTTACTGCTGAGACCAGGAGGAAAAGAAGAAGAAAGGGAAAGATAGAACGGAAAACGAGGATAGAAAGAAGGAAAAACACAAGGCTGTAGTTTTTCATTATTTCTTTTGCTAGAAATAGCTATTTGTAAAGTAAAATCTTAACTTTAGTTGAAAAGAAATTTGTTAAGACTATCTTGATGAATTTATATGATTTTGATTTCTTTCAGTAAAATTAGTAAATTCATATGAGTTGATTAAGTTTGATAGTTTTAGTTTTTTTTTTTAGTGATTTTATATGGCCCAAGCATAATGCTAGATAAAGTGATAATCTTGTGCTAAATGAGAACAACTAAAGTTAGTAACTTTAATATTTTGTAAGCAATAAATTGAGAATTAAATGTGATGATTCTCTCTTCTGAACCTAAAAGCATTGAGATAGTTTAAAGAGGAGTTAGGAAATGGGTTATGTTAGGAATGCCGTGTAGAATTCTGTTTCACTGAGAAGTTTTGTCCTAATTAGAGATGTGTATTAAAATATATAACTATATTATATGTGGTTGTAAAGATAACCGAGTCTACTTTTCAACGAATCAGGTTGTGTTCCCATAAGATGATCATAGATTGAGTTCGATTAAAGCAGACCGATCAAAACTCCAAACTAAAATAACCCTTATCAGCCAAATGATATGTAATTACTATAAAAAAGATGAAATATAATTGGAATTCTATGGTCTTGATTCAACCTTAAAATAGATAACTTGTTTCATTTAGTTAGAGGTTAATATGATTATGAAAATTATAGTTGATGTCATTGTTAGTTCTAAATTCTCCTAAAGGACATAATTGGTCCAGTTAGAAGTTTATATAACATGCTAGTTTTCATTAATTATGAAGCAAATTAGATACCATATTTCACTTATCTGAGAGAATTTTATGATCTATATGTCTCATTTATCTAGATTATTGAAAACTTTTATGACATGTGATAACTACGTGTGGTAAAGGGGGAGTCGTGGGTAGTGTGAAAATGTAACGGACTGCCCATGTTATATGTGATATGGCATGTGTGTGTTGGCCCAGAGGCCTTCCACTCTAGTTTTGATGATGATTAACTCATGTAGTTATGTGTACTAATAATCTTGTGATTTAGTTTCAGATCATTAATCAAGTTATTAGTAGGTGATTAGCTTCAACAAGATGATTTGGAAGCTTTCACATGTTGATTCAAGAGCCCGAGCGTCAAAGATCATATATATAGCACTTGCTCGGTGGATCAAGGAATTTTGGATCGAGTCGGCTTGGAGACGGCGCTCTACAAGAAGACATCGGTACCATACTTTAGTTTTGTGTTTAGATCCAAATTGTAAAGATTAGAATAGTATGATATGCTCAAGTTCACAACACACGTTTCATGTTTTGAATATTGGTTTTCGGTTTTTCCGTTTTTGGTTTAACCGATCTTGGTTTCATGAATAGATAGATTCAAAACAAGTTTACATGGTTTAATGTGTATTAGATTTGTTCTATATACATGCATGCTTAACTTCTTAGACAAACTTAGTTTTGACTTACTCATGTGTTTTATGTTTTGGTATTTTTAACAAAACATATTTTGGAATTAAAGTCAAAAACATGGATATATATATGTTTCATGTATATAGGACTATATCCATATACATCATGCTTAATGTTGTTTAATACCATGTTTTGTAATTAGATGAGTTTTGGACAAAACGTATTTTCTATTCAAAAATCCAAGTTTTAGAAAATACAGTTTTTGGATTTTGGTAAAATGATAAGACACAAAAATGTCTCAAGATGTTTGAAATTTGTGTTGAAATTTTTAACACAAGTTTATATTTCAATATAAAATGATAAAACCATTTTTGTGTAATTCTAAAGATTTTATGGGAATTTATTGGATAATAAATACCTTGTTTTTCTGGCCCAGAACTGCAGCTGCCAGGCTAAGTCGGCCGACCGAATGGTCGACCGTACCATGTAGCCGGTCGACCGAAGCTGTCGACCGACGTGCACGGATACGTGCACGCTGGCAGCCCCATAAGCCGGTCGACCGCACAGTCGACCGACTGAGAGCAGGTTGCTCTCTGTTTGTGCACTGTCGACCGAGCGGTCGACTGGCCAGAGAGCCGTTGCTCTCTGGCTCTGGGGACGGTCGACCTCCCGGTCGACCGGTAGCTGCCAGCGGTCAAATGTGACCGTTGGACGGTCGACCGATCGGTCGACCGGTGGTTCAATTTTGGCAGTTTCTGCTGCCAACGGCTATAATTTTCTGGGGGCTATAAATACCCCATCGGAAAGAGGTTTTCTCTAAGAATTTTTGTGCGAATTTTTCCTGACTCTCTAGTGTTTTCACAGCAATCAAAAGAAGTTTTTGGGCTTTAAATTGATCAATCTATTTGGTGTTTTTGCTAGGGTTTGGAAAATCAAGAAAGGGTTTTTGGGAAAAGATTTTGATTCAACTTCTTCATCTTGATTTCTAGTTTTTCCAAAAATTTTCTTTGAGTTTTTGATTTCCATTCCTTTGTTTTCTCCAAACTTGAGCTACATCTACTATCTTATTCTATAGGATCCTTGTGTGGGAAAGAAATTATTTGTGGTTATTGTTTAGACCACCAAGTTGAAAACCCTTCATTTGCTTGGCTTTGTGCCTTTCCCTCATTGTGTTGAGGAGGTTGTGCATTTGGGTTGTATCCCTCAAGTTGCGAGGTGATCCTTGTGTTGCTTTGTGCTAATCCCTCAAGTTGTGAGGTGATTGTTTGTTGGCTTGGAGTTGTGCCTCAAGGAGGAGGTTGTGTTTGTAAGGAGAGGAGTTGGGTACTCCTTGTGATTGTATTGTCCCAAATCCTCGGTGGAGGTTCCCTTTGTGGGAGTCCTTTGTGGATAAGCTAGTGGACTTAAAATCCTTCTGGGTGAGCGGAGAATGCGTGCTCGAACCTCGAAACATATCTTGTTGTTTGCGCTTGATCCCTTGGCTCTTACTCTCTCTCTATATTGTGCCTTGCATTTATTCATATTGTTCATTCATAATTATTTGCTTGGCTTGTTTGAGTGTGCATCTATTGTTAATTGCAATTAGTTTTTAAATTTCGCATTAAGTTCATTAGATTAGCATTATCACCTATTCACCCCCCCCTCTAGGTGATTTCAGTGTGGGGGTGTGAAGGTGTCAAAGGGATGTGTTATGATGGGACCGATTTGCGGACTGTGCCACATACCGGCAAAGGTATGTTATAATTAGACAGATATGTGCATGATACCCGATTGTTGTGGGATGTATGTTATAAAGGGAGCGATCTTCGGACAGATCCATGGTTTTGAAATATGATTGTGTGATAGTAATGTTTTTCGAAGGCAATCGCACGATCATTATGAGAAATACCGTGATATATTTTCTTTAGTCCGTTGTTGTACATCATTGTTTAATTGTAGTGGTTTCCTAGAATATTCTTGTTACTTGTATTATTTCTAATGTGTTGTTTTCTATTATTTTTTAAACCATTGGAGATTAAGTGGAGTTTGAGTTGAGCCTTGCAAATCAACACGTAACCTCAGTACCATGTATAGATTAAATAATGGTATGAAATTTATGATTTCCTCTGCTTTCCTTGATTTGTTGATTAATTATCATAATGTTAAATAAGAAACGCATCCATGAGCAAAGCCTTTGATTATTATATAGGTTTCCGGTATATTTATGTTCCTGAATTCAGTGGCAAAGTGCTCGTGTTGTCCGAGTATTGTTAGTTATGAATTGGTTAGGACAAAAGGATGATTGAGCTAGTATAGTTATCTCCAAAGTGCTAATATCCTTTCATTGTAATTAAAATATGAATTCAAAGATTACGAAGAGGAAACATGAGGGGGGGGGGATCCCTAAATTAGCTTTGAACAAGAATTATGAAAGGAAAAAAAAAAAAAAGAATCACCAAACGTAAGATATTATATGAAATACAGATCACAGAAAACAAGTCTCATTTGTTAGGTTACCAAATTTATACTAAGAGTACAATTTGTTTGGCAACCTTAGGAGTTAATGAAGAATGTCAAATAAATGTAATTTGAAAGTAAATGTATAGTTCAGATTCAAGTATTCTCTTCCCGGTAACACTATCTAATTTCAATCAGCTTCATGAGAATAGCACTCATTGTTGGGATTAGATCGACAACGCTAACGCATCTCTATTTTGCATAGCAGTAAACAAGAGAATCATAGTCTGATCTCATGAAGATCCAGGCTAGAATATTAAGAACCCAAGCTTATAAAATCAAGTCATCATCATGTACAGTGTGCACCTTTGTATTAAATATTCTCTTATAAATTATATTGCGGCTATTGTAACTATGCTTTTGTTGGACTTACTAGGGTATAATGCCGGTCATGGTCTTAATTTGGGATGTCCAAACTTTGTGGAACATGTCCTTGAGAAATATTCCATACAAGTTGCTTTCCTGGCCCACTTTCCAAGTTTAAAATCGAGATTAAACTAAAAATTCTAAATATCTCCAAAAAATGTTGTTTGATAAAATAATTGAACTTTTAAATAAGTGAATAATCAAACTCCTGCATCTAATGTTTAACCAAGCATGAAATTGTAGAACATCCTAGACTCTGTACTCTTAACTTTATTGTTTAAATTATGTTACAAAATTGGGAAAAACAATTCCATACACAAAATTTGAAGCTGAGCTGATTTAATCTTATGCCCAAATAGTTTCAAATTTAACTTCACGGCCAAAATACATCTTCTACCTAACCACTTTTTAAAGTATCCATCAATGGTATCGTATTACAATGAAATGACCCTTTTACCCTGGGCTTGGAAGTAAATATGAAAATAATTAGGGTTTGCAATTAATTCTGAAAATATTTTTAATTTAAATTTATTTTATATCATAAAGTAAAAGGATAAAGTTATTTTAAGAAATATTATTTTATTTTAAAAAATTTTATTTTATTAATATAATACTATTTAACTAATTACTATTATATTATTAATAATAATATAAAAATAGTCCATACAATACTTCTTATCATTTTTAATAAAATAATAAATTTAAATTTAAATATACTAATTAATAAAAAGATTGTGGTTCATCGCTGCAGCGATTTTAAGTAGAATATGTTATACTTGAAAAACAATGCTATTATTTGCAATAATACGTTATATTGGATATTTTTTTAGTAAAAAAAGAAAAAAAATGGAGAAGGTTTGGAATTTTAGGCTATTCCCCTTTGAAGATTAAGTATTATTTTTTAATACTCAAGAGTTTGGTGATTTTGTATGACATGTTTAGATCTCGAGGGATAATAGTTTGTTTAGGTTGTTTGTTGGATGTTTAGATCCCGAGGGAGGATTATTTGCTTGGGTGTCAGATCCCGAGGAAGCATCATATGTTTGGTTTATTTATTGGGTGTTTAGATCCCAAGAAGATCGTTTACTGGGTATTTTGGATCTCAGGACATGAACAGTTTGAGAAAAGATTCCAGAAGTATGACAGACGAGAAGTATACACACCAACAGTTTTAGATATTTTCACAATTCTAGATGTTTCAACAATTTCAACAATTTCATATGTTTTATAATTTCATACTGCTCAGATGTCATGAGAAGATTTAGATTATGAAAATTAGAGAGTTTATGAGTTCTCTCTCTATACTTTTATTTATAAACAAATTGATGGGGAACCGGGCAGGATTCTCTCCCTAGGGTTTCTCACCCAAAGCACACAGGTTACAAAGCTTTAAAAAGCAATTTTAATTTATTCCAAAACTGAGAATAACAATACCAGTCTTGGCCTTAAATAGGCCTACATCAACAGTGATATCTCATGACAACCGATATGGGACTCAAAGAAACAACCAAATAAATTACAATAAAAGAAAAAAAACTAAAACGAACAGCCTAATGTAACTTGAATTTCCCAGTCCTAATTGAACCAAACTGGAAGAGTGCGACAACGCCTCCTGGTGTAGAATCGCAATCCTGGGAGATTCCCCATCATTCTCTCGGGGCTGGGGAAAACTCGACTCTGTCGAATGTGAACCTCCTTGGCTCTCATAATGCTCCAGACGATCAAAATCCAACCGTTGGAGTTCCTCTCGATTAATCCAAGTATTATCAGTAATAAGGTAGTCCTTTCCAACGAACCAAAAATTTGTGATAACCACCATCTCTAGTAGAGACAATCTAACCATCAATAATTTTATCAATTTGTTCTGCCATATGGGTGGGATGTATTTGGGGAAGAGAGGAAAATAAGGGTCTCTCAGAAATTGGCCCATGGAAGGCTCATCCAATATGGATTATCAAGGGAAAATTTGGCCCTTTATAAGCAATCGGATCTTCAATATTAAAAGAGGGGCTAATGCCAAATCCGGTGGGAGATCTACTATATATGCATTTGAATTAATTTTCTTCAAAATTTTGAATGGTTACGTACTACGTGCATGCAATTTCTTCACGGTACCAGGAGGATACCGTGCCGGTCGAATCCGAACCAGCACGTAGTCTCCTACGTTAAACTCATGTGCTTTCCTGTGCAAATCTACATAAGCTTTATAGTTTGCATTTTTTTCTGAATTTGATTGATGATCTCCTTATGCAAGTCATGAATTTGCGATGAAAATGATGCAGCTGACTCAAACATCCTAGTATGATGGGGTGTCATGGGAATTAAGTCTATAGGTTGCCTAGGTTGATAACCATGTACTACCTCAAATGGACTCATCCCTATGGTTCTATTGACAGAATTGTTTATGCAAACTCAGCAGTAGGTAACACAAGATCCAATGCTCTAAGATTTTCACCTACTAACATCGTAGCAGAATACCAAGACTTCTATTAACTACTTCACCTGTCCATCAGTTTGTGGGTGAAAGGCAGTAGAAAACTGAAGTTTAGTTCCCATTTTATGTCACAGGATTTTCCAAAAATAACTCGTGAATTTAACATCAGTGTCTGAGACAATTATTTTGGGTATCTCATGTAGCCTAACAACTTCATCAAAGTAGATCGTAGCAACCCGAGATGCATCCGACGTTTTGAAACATGACAAAAGGTGAGCCATCTTGAAAAAACGGTCTACAACCACAAGTATGGAATCATGCTTTCTTACTATTTTTGGTAAACCAAGCACGAAATCCATACTGATATGTTACCAAGGACAGTTAGGAACTGGTAGGGGAGTATAGAGACCAGTGTTTTGTTTCCGTTGCTTGGTGAGTTGACATGTACGACATTGACTAATAAGCCTTACAACATCTCTTTTTAAGCTCGGCCAATAAAATGATGTTCTACAGCTTCAATTGTTTTATTTTATCCGAAGTATCCAGTAAGACCAGCGTGTAATTCCCATGCCAGAAATTCTCTCAATGAGGTGCAAGAGATACACAACAAATGAGAGCGGAACAATATCCGTCTTGCAGAAGAAAATCATTAATCTCATGAGTCGAACTATCCCTTAAGACTGTATATATTTCCAAAATCAGGACATGACTCATAAGTGTATTTGATCTTCTCGAAACCAACCACTTCAGTACTCATGACAGAAAGTAAGGCGCGACGACGGATAAGAGCATCAGCGACCTTATTTTCTACCCCGGCCTTATGCTTGCGGACGTAGGTGTAATCTTGAACGAATTCTACCCACCTACCATGTCTCGAATTCAACTTCTTTTGAGAATTGAGATATTTAAGGGCTTCATGATCTGAATAAATGACAAATTCTTGCGGTAATAAGTAATGGCGCCAGTAACGCAGAGCTTGCACTACCGCATAGAACTCCTTATCGTAGGTGGAGTACCGTTGCCTAGCATCATTTAACTTTTCACTAAAATAGGCAACGGGAATGCTTTTCCTGACTCAAACACCACCTATCCCAACGTATGAGGTATCACAAGTGATTTCAAAAATTTTCGTGAAATCTGAAAGCCTCATAACAGGAGCTTCTGTCATTCTCTCTTTGATTTCTCGAAACGCCTTGGCAGCAGCTTTAGTCCATTCGAATCCCTCCTTTTTAAACAATTGGTAATCGGGGCCATGATGGTACTAAAGTTTCGAATAAATGTCTATAGAAAGTGGCTAACCCATGAAAACTCCTCACTTCTCGAATGTTGCGTGGTTCTGATCATTCCACGATAGTTTTAATTTTATCGGGATCTGCAGAGACACCATGTGAAGAAACAACCACTCCTAAGAAAATGACTTGGTCTGTAAGAAAGGTACATTTCTTAGGGTTGACATATAAACTCTCCTTTCTTAAAATTACACAGACCTGCATGAGGTGGTCCAATGTTGCTCCATTGATTTGCTATAAATGAGAATGTCATCAAAATATACGACTACAAACTTTCCGATAAGGGTCGCAATACTTGTGTCATCATTCTCATAAAAGTGCTTGGAGCATTAGACAAGCCGAACAGCATGATCATCCACTCATACAGCCCATCCTTCGTTTTAAAAGCTGTTTTTCATTCATCTCCCGATCGAATTCGAATTTGGTGGTAACCACTTTCCACCTATTTTTGAAAAGATAGTAGTATCGGTCATCATGTCAAGCATATCATCTAGCCTGGGAATTGGAAACAGTATTTTACCGTTATTTTATTGATAGCACGGCTATCCACATACATACGTAATGTTTCATCTTTCTTCGGTGTTAATAATGCGGGGACCGCGTAAGGGCTCAAACTCTCTCGTATGAACCCTCTGCTCAACAACTCTTCAATTTGTCATGTTCCATCGGGTTCATCCGATAGTGCGGCAAGTTGGATAGAGTGGCTCTCGAAACTAAATCAATTGCATGTTGAATGTTCCGCATCGGTGGCAGCTGATCAGGCAGATCGTTAGGAAACACATCAGCAAACTCCGTGATAATAGGGGCCACTTTAGGAAGAATCGTCTCATGAGATTCTTTCGCTACTTCCCGAGTAACCAAACGATGACTTGTGCCCCACTAATCACTTCTTTTCAATTTCTTTAGGGCTAATTAAGTTGAGATTCTTCTCTTTTCTCGTGTCCCTGGACTTCTCTTATTTGGATCTGAGTTGACTTGGAATTAGTTTGATCTGTTGCTCTTCGTAGTTGAAAGTACAAGTGTTGGACATTCCCCACAAAGTTACATCCATATCAAATAACAAGGCCGGTCAAGAATCACATGTCGTGCATCCATAGTTATTACATCACACCAAATTTTGTCCTTATAGGTGGGCAAATTGCACAGGTACAAGACATCATTCGTTTACCTCCATCGGTGATGTGTTTATCCAGGTAACTTTGTACGGGCTAGGGTGAGAGACCGTTTTCAACCCTATCTTTGAAATCAAACTGGATGACACGACATTTATACAACTTTCACTATCGACAATGATTTTACAATTTTTTTCACTAATCTTTATCCATGTGTGGAAGATCGAGGCTCTTTGCCAGTCAACCATATCTTTAGGCTGAGCGAGGGTACATCAAACGACAGCAACATGCCTGATAGTACTAAGAACTTCCTCGTGTTCCAAGTCATTCTCAGAATCACTGCTCGCATTCCCTATGAATACAATGTCCTTTTGAGGTTCGTCCTGCACCTCATCTGATTAATCATCCAGAAAGAGGGTTCTGGATTTACTTGAGCAGAATTTTTCTACATGCCCATGACCTTGACATTTAAAGCATTGAGTGCGGGGGTGGTTCGTGACACGCTTTCGACTGGGCCTTTACCCTTGAGATCTCCCGTTGGGGCCGAACTGTTAGGATTGGGTTTGAGCTGGGACTGTCCAAAGATAGCTCTAGTGCCTTGGCTCTTGTAATCTGAACCTCGTTGATAGTAAGATCCTCGAGACGCATCTAAGTCACGAACTATCTGATAGGCGTGTTCTAAATCACTAACACCTCTTGCAAAAAGTTTCCTATGGAGATCATCACGAAGGCCAGACCTAAACCTAGAGAGGGTTAGCGTTGGAGATTCATCGACAAACTCGCTGCACCGGGTTAAAAACTCATTAAATTTCTCATGTACCTGAAAAGTAATTGGAGGTACTTCTGGCTTAACTTGGCCTTCATCTCATCCCAAATCCGGATCGGTTTCTTGCCTCCTTAGTGCTATCAGTCTTTCACATTTAATCAATATTGTCTCGCTTGTCCCACCAATTTCATGGCAGTGAAACAGACTTGCCGCTCTTAAGACATCTCATACCACTTGAAATAACGCTCTAAACTCATTACCCAATCAAGATAATATTGTGGGTTTAAGCGGCCGTTAAAGTTCGATACGTCCACTTTAATGTTCTTCAAGTACCGTTCATCCTCATCGTATCGATTGTAATTCATATTGATTCTCTCCTCTCAGAGATTATTGAGTTGACGCTCTTCATTACAAGCTCCATCATGACGTCCTACTTCCAACCTATCCAGTCTCTGACCTAAGGTGTTCATTTGGGCCTTATTTTCCTCAAGAGTTTTGAGAATTTCAAGAGTAATGTAATCTGTTGGTGAAGTGATAGACGAAGATACATTGTGATCCATGTATGTATTTGGTTCTACTGGGTCGTAGATTTTACCACTACGAGTACGCATGCACAGTTTTTTTATTATTATTATCATCTAAATGTTGAATTTATGATGTTTTTTTTATAATAATGAATGCAATATATTATTTTATATATGCCACTAACAAACTATTGTATCTAATTGAAAAATAATATATTTTAAAAAAATTATTTTAGTGAAATTTAGTAATATCCACGAAAAAATTGTACATAAACAAAATTAGCTATAACAAATTTAAAAAAATGGTTACATACAAAAATAGTTGTTAAAACCAAGTATAATAAAATATAAATTTTTAAATAAAAATTCTCATATTCATTTATTTGACCAAAGCCTCGTAAAATTTCAAATAGAAGTCCATAAAACATTTTCACCTCTATTTTCCCTACTTTTAATCTATATTTTTAAAAAATTTATGTCATCCTCAAAATATTTTCATCTCTATTTTCTCCTATTTTTTATTTTTTTCCTTATTCCTCAAACATTTTCATTTTTCTTTTTCTCCTCCATTTGCAAATCCTAATTCAAATCCAAAGCTATACTCCTCATCTAAACCCAAAAGTCCAATATAACCCATGCCTTTAACCAAACCCTTCGTCCTCTCTCCTTCCATTCTCAACTCCTAATCAAACTAAAGTTTGAGGCCAAAACAAAATCCTCATACCATAACCGAAATTCAAACCCTTACCCAAACCAAAACCATTCTTATCCCCACCCTTTGTAACACCTTATTCTCGGGATACGTACTAAGATACGTGTCTCAATTTTTTGCTCGTATTTTCTATTTTCTCGTATGTTTATTTGGTATTTGGTCATATTATGTGGACCGGAGCCCAGTCCAATCCTAGGGCCCTGAGCCCAGCGCGAGCCCAAAGCCTGTCTCATTTATCATTATTTTATTATTTTATTTTATTTTCCTCTTTTCTTATTTTTTTCTTTACTATTTTCTTTTTCTTTTTCTTTTCTTTTTCCTCTTCTACACACTTCCTCTCCCTTCATCTTCTTTCTTATTTTCTTTCATTTTTCCCCTCTCCCTCTCTCCCTGGCCAGCGACGCACCCTCTTTCCCCTCTCTTTCTCTCGCCAAAATTCTCTCAATGTACTCTCTCATAACCTCTCCCTCTCCCTCTCTTCCGAGAACTCCACTATCTCTAAGCCCGACATCCCCTCACCACCTCCGGCTGACGCACCACTCCCCAGCGGCTGACGTCCGCCTCCAGCTCCTCCCCTACCTCCCCTAACTCCGGCCATCTTTCCCCCTCCTCCACCATCTCCATCTCCTCCTCCTACAACCTCCGCCAAGATCCACCACAACCATCACTCCTCTCCTCCTTCCTCCCTCTCCACCAAACACCACCTACTCCACCCCCTCCTCCACCCAAAATCCACCACCTCCACCTTCATTTTCCTATCACCACCACAAACATCATCACCATCTCCCCTTCTCTCTCCTCCACTACGGCCCTACTTGGTCGCCGACTCCCACGGTCGCCGTCGGCGCCCCCTACTCTCCTCTCCTTCCTCTCTCCTTTTGTTTCTCTTCTCTATTTCTTCCCTCTCTCTGTCTTTCCCTCTCTTTCTGTTTCACTCTCTCTCTTTCTCTCTCCCCCCTCTCATTTTCTCTCCTCTTTCTCTCTCTTCACGCACGTCGTGTGTTAACGCCTTGGCGTTCCCCGAGTCTGGTGTCGTGCCCGAGATGTTTGCTAAACGAGTACTCTTTTTTGGTATTTTGGGCGAGTCCCGTTATTTACATGCGGTTACATGTATTGGTGTTGATGGATATTTGTAAATTTGGTGGGCGTTGTTGTATTGTGTGGACGTTGTAAAATTGTTGTAATGGTGTAGTCAGTACATGTATCTCTGTGGGCGTGTGCTTGTATCTATTGACTGATGCTTGTAATAGTATAGGCAATTACTTATGCGTGGATGCATTTTGTTTGTTATTCTGCATTATTATTGGTTTGGCTGACTCGTTGTGATCGTTAACCGGGCTCAGCCTCCCAGCTATTCTTCAGTCCTCAGACTTGAACCCTCTGGGTTTTCTTATTAGCTTCATCGAAAGACAAGCTTAGCGCTCAGTGCTTTACCACTAACTCGCCCGAGCGTAGCTTCACCGTGTGCGCTAGCAAGGTATTTATACGTCACTTCGTCGCGTACGTCTAGCTTCACCATGTGCGTTAGCATAGCGTTCATACGCTCGATTCGCCGTGAGCGTCTAGCTTCACCGTGAGCATTAGCAGAGCGTACATACGCTAGCTTCGTCGCCAGCGTTAGCCTCGCCGAGCACGTTCACGCTAACTCCGCCAGGAGCTAAGTTTTATCATGTGCCCGTCGTGATGCCGACACGGCCTGATTTTGCTCCAGCTTGACTAGTCCTGCTTGCCCGCTTACCTACTCGCCTGTCCAGCTCTGTCTAGCCTCGTTTGCTTGCTTGCCTGTCCAGCCTCGCTTGTCCGCTTACCCGCTAGATAGCTTAAATCTATTATTATTATAATTATGGTTGTGAAAAGTTTGAAACGCTTTCTTATTCTGACATGTTATATTGTTATGTCATGTTTTCTTATACTGTTTTGGCATGACATTGTAATCTTGTAACTACATGTATTGTTGTACTCCACCTGACACCTGACACTGGACACTTGTTACTTGACCGGTTGCTTGCTTGATTTATGATATTCTCTTTTAAGGAGATTTGACACCTGTTATCATGTTATACATTCTATACTCCTGTACTCTTGTATTACTCTCGTTCCTCCTGCTATGATACTCCTGTCATCCCCTTAAACTGATAATCATAACAAATCTGTAATGATCAGACAACTTACATGGAGATGGGAGAAACTGATGGATATCAATTTTTGATCGTGTTTACAATGGTATAGGAATGTTCTACAACAAAATCTTTCAGATCTACCTGAGGGTCTCCAAGTATTTCAAGGGGTATATAGGCACCCTTTTATATATTTATATATATACTTCCTTCTTGTATGGGCATATAAATATGACCCTCCCTCCTATCTGCGTCGCGGCATGTTCCGAGCCAACACCAGAACACCTTGGGCCGTTGTCCCGGGTATCTACGGGGGATTCACTGTAAACATAATTCGTTGATTACCCTATCAGTTTCTAATAACACTCATCTTATTCACAAATGGATGTATGTGTGCTGGGACGCTAGAACATATACCAAAACATATGAATCGAATGAGAAATAAGATAAAAAAACTTAAAACCCAATCAATAATAATATTAGGAATGTGTGATATTTGGTCTCTCCATCGTTCGGATATGATACCAGCTCTAGTGTGGGCTGCCAGTGGTATGCGACACTGATAGGGGGATGATTGAAATATTAGGCAGTACTAATTATTATTATTGAATAACTCAAAACACAACACATCACCCTGCACCTGATATAACTTCATTACCTAACAATAATAATGTCAGGAGTGGATGTTATTCAGTCACTCCTCATTCTGATAATGGCATACACGTGCTTTGGTTCGGATGAGTTCTGCTAGAATGGAGACTCCAGTATGCACTGCCAGTGGTATGAGACACTGAAGGGAAATGAATCAAATAGCAAGCAATACTGATTATTACTTTTGTTATATAATTAAGTTATCTTGCTTGCCTCCTGCATGTTATCATTTTAGTGCTCCAGTAATTACTATGGATATTCTTGTTTGTTGGGCTGTACTTGCTTGACGGACTCCTGGTATACTGCTTTGTATACAATGAGAATATCAGGCATGTAGGTTATTTAATCACTCCATCGTTCAGGTAATAATACATGGTATCGTGATTCGGATGAGTCCTGCTGGAGTAAGAACTCCAGTGTGGATAGCCAGTGATATAGGTCATTGGCAAGGAATGACTAAATAACAAACGATACTAATTATTATTGATTGTATAATTGTAGTGCGCTGCCAGCCACCTGCCTGAAATGATATCTGTATTATTGAATCTCTTGACTTGCATGCTTAAATCACAACACTATAATAATAAAATACTAATATAACAATTCAGGTATACAACTCGGATTGTATACACTCAGATGATGGTGACATAAGGTGTAAGGTATATCCGTATATGAGGGTTTCCTTGTTTGGATTATCCCCTCGACACACTTATCTCATGAATCCACAATCTGAGTCGTACAACTAGTTTTGTCCACATTTACTTTACTTGATTGCCTCATTGCATGCTTGTGTGTGCATGTACTCACGACACAATTTTTTATATATGCTTTTATGATTCAATTTTATCGATACGCGTGTGATTGCTTGTGCACGTCACTTAACTTCATTTTACTTACTCATTGGGTTGCTTTCTGATAACCTCTAGACCTGCATGTCCAGATTATGGAGCTTGGACGTAGTAGAGCCCTACTGTGGAGCTTTTTTGCGCAGCGGAAGCATGGTGGATTAGCGGTAGATCGTCCGTAGCTCTTTTCCAGGCCCCTCTTGATCAATTCTCGAAATTCTCTTTTGCTGCTCGTGAGCATCTATCAGCTTTTGTATTGTGTGTATCTCCTTGTAAATCTTACTTTTGTACCTCCTAGTGATGTAATATTCATGTAATATTGGATTACGTTCTTTGATAACAGTGTACTTGTACTATTTTATTAGAATGTATACTACCATTATGCTTCCGTACTCTGATTCTTTTTTGCACTGATGCTTAGCGTACATATGTGCGGCTATTCCCACCCTGCGTATGTACGTCGCAGTAATGTCTTTGAACCTACGGGATCGAAGCGTTACACCCTTATCGACATCACCTGCAACGCCCCCGCCACACCTGCATGCTCCCACAACCACTAGTGCCTTTTCCCACAGCCACCCCTGAACGCAACTACGTGCAGTCCCAACGCCTGCAGCCACCCCCCCGGCAAGCAGCCTTGGCCCCGAAATCACCACTAGCGCCTTCTCCGCAGCCAGCCGCCCTGAACGCAACTACGTGCAGTCCCAACGCCCGCAGCCCCCGCCCGACAAGCAGGCCTTGGCCCCGGAATCTGGATCCTCTCCATTCCTTATCGATGTTTTTCCTCTTGACGGCTGGATTATTAAGGGTGATTTTGGAATTTTGTGATTCAGAGGTATAAAGTAGAAAAAATAGTATATCCATATGAAATGCTTATAGAATTAAATCAATTTTGAAAAAAATAATTAAATCAGTTTGAAAAAATGCATATATATATATATGATTATAGAAGTACATGGGTATAAAATTAAATCACCTTAAAAAATAAGGTACTGAATTATTTTCCCTACAAAATTTTGACATATTTGGATTGCAAATTTTCAAACATTAATCTTTAGTTATTTCTCCTTTTTGTTAAGCATTTAATTTGCACTTATATCCCTGTTTTAAATATCGTCCGAGTCGGCTGAGATATCATCATATATCTCCTTTTTTGCCTGTTGCCAATACGATATTGGAAAATCATTCACCATATCTTTTGCAAAAAAAAATAGCCGATATTTGAAATATCGGCCAATAAATTGCCCGATATCTGCCGATAAATCATCCAATATGAAATAACTTAATTATTGCACGACTGCGTGCAAATGTACATTGTTTTTTTATTGTTTTGCATGCATATAACATCATTTTTATTAGATAAGTGATATCTATGACAGTAAACCAACTTTTAGTTATCAATATTTCATTATATATAGTGTCTGATATGAACGCCCAATATGTGCACGTATCCCGATATCTCCCCCGATATTTGATATCCGATATGAAAAAAACCCCATCCGATACGATCCCGATATCCGATATTTAGAACCTTGCTTATAATGAAAATGATCTTAACTCATTATTATCATGATGAAAATCCTGACATGAGGAGATTCACACTCCATTGGTGCTCGTAGCACTCACATTAAATTAAGAGCGACTTCGCTAACTCTATTTGGTATCTATGATATCATAATTAAACTTGATAAAGTAATATCAGAGTTGGTAGAGAAAGAGATTAGTTCTACGTCTCATACTCTGGTCTATCTATAATAATCAATACATAATACATCTAGTCTTACAGGCAATGTGGGACTAAACCAATACACAGTCTCTCTCAACACTCCCCCACAAAGCATATTTATAACACATGCACAGTTTGTCACAGAACCTACCCTTGTTTTACCAAAAGTGGTTTGGTAAGATCTGTTAACTGGTGTCCCGATGATACATGCTTCGCCACAACGATCTTTTCTTTAAGCTTCTTATGAACTATATGACAATCAATCTCAATGTGTTTGCTTCTGTCGTGGAACACTGCATTTTCATCAATGTGTATTGTTGTCTTGTTGTCACTGTATAGTCTCATGGGACACTTTGGGGGGGAACCAATCTCTGATCCAAATTATCTCCATTATCACATTTGCTATCGCTCTGTACTCTGACTCTGCACTATAACTAAAGACCACAGTCTGCATCTTGCTTTTCTATGACATAAAATTTTCTCAAAAAGACACAATATCATGTTATCAACCTCCTATCAAAATAGCACCCTACCTAGTCTGCACATGAGAAGCCTGCTACTCGGGTATGTCCATGATCTGAATAGCCCTCTTCCTGGAGCTTTATTCAGATATCTCAAATTTTTATTACCGCCTCCGAATGGGCAGTCCTCGATGCTGACAAAACTGGCTCACTACACTGACTACGAATGTGATGTCCGGTCTGATCACCGTCAGGTAGTTTAGTTTCCCCACTAATCTCTTATACCTCCCAACATCCTCAAGAAGCTCCCCTGATCTAATAGCAACTTCGTGTTCACGTCCATCAGAGAATAAATACTCCTGCATTCTAGCATCTCAGCCTCCGAAAGAGCCGAGTATATATACTTTCTCTCTGTGACAGAATGTCCTCGGACTTGGCCACCTTAATACCTAAGAAGTACTTTTAGGGATCCAAGATTCTTAGTTTGAAAGTACTTCTGTAAGTACTTCAGGCTGTCAATCCCTCTGTGTCATCTCCTACGATCACAATATCATCCACATAAACAACTAGCAGGATCTTCTTCCCATATTGTATCCGTCAAAATACAGAGTGGTATTTCTCTGCATGACAGAGACAAAACTCTTGAATGACTGATGCAAAGCTCCAAAGCAGGCTGTCGGAGATTGTTTCAGACATAGAGTGGCTTCTTCAACTGCAAACCTTCTTCTCACACTTCCCCTGAGCAACAAAGCCAGGTGGTTGCTCCATGTAAACCTACCCATCAAGAATACCATTGAGAAAGGCATTCTTGATGTCCAACTGATGAAGTGGCTAATGGTATGTCACTGCTAATGACACAAGGATCCACACAGATGTCACCTTCGTGATCGGGGAGAAGGTATTACATAATCCAGTCCATAAATCTGTGAGTATCTTTTGGCAACCAAACTCGCCTTTAAGCGAGCCAGAGACCCATCTGGGTTTAACTTGATAGTATAAACTCACTTGCACCCAATGGCTTTCTTCCCTGGTAGAAGTGTGACCAACTCTCAAGTTTCATTCTGTTATAAGGTCGTCATCTCCTGCATCACCTGAATCTAACCTGGAAGAGAGTGTTTCTGATATATTCTTGAGAACAGAGCATGAGTCCAAAGAAGAAATAATGAACGAAAGGAGGATGATAAATGGGAGTAAAAAATAAAATTGAAAAGATGATGCTGAGTATAATTACGTTTATCTTTTCAAGGTGTAATGGGAAGATCATCAGTAGTAAAAGTATCAGGTATTAAGCAGTGATAATCTCACTTGCTTGTTACGCAGGACTTGGTACTGAGACAGGCGCAGAAGCATGAGTTGTTCGTCGTGTCTAGACCTGAATTGGATCCTGAAACCAAAGTGTATTATTACCCGTCATTTTCAGATGTTAACTCACCACTATTGATTAATGTCTTTTGATAGAACAGGTAATTATAGCTATCCTCTGACGTCAAAGAAGAGATATGGAAATCTCAGGTTTAGACTCAAAAAGTTACATCTCTAGAAAAGATATATCAGCTTATAGATGAAAAAAAATTTGTAATCTTTTTGAGTCGTAGAGTAGTCAAGAAAAATCCCTTTAAGAGACTTAGGGCGTGTTTGTTTCGCCGCAAAACGCCGCAAAACGCAAGTCGTAAAACTTCTTTTCCATTTTTCTTTGTTTGTTTCGCTGAAAACAAGTTGCAAAATGCAACTCTTCTTTTCCCACTTGCAGCTGCTACAGTTAAATTTGTGGTCATATAAATCTTACTTTTACACTCATATTTTCTCACTTTCAGTTGCTACAGTTATTTTGTGGTCATGTAAATCTCACTTGTAGTACACTTACAGTTCAAAACAGTTACTTGATAATCAATATATAATTTAATATTATTAATATTTAATATTTTAAATAGTGTTCAATTTCTTATTTAATTATTTAATTATTATATTTTTTAATCTTTAATTTTTTTATTGTTTTTAATATTGTTTTAATATTTAATATTTTACTATTTTAATTTAATATTTTAATTTAATATTTTTATTTAATACTTTATTATTTTATTAATACTTATTTCATTTTTTATTATTTTATTTAGAGTTAATATTTTATTAATATAACAATATTATACTTTAATATAAAATTACTATATATTTAATTATTTATTTTTTAATATAAAAAATTACTTTATTAACATCATAATATATTTTATTATTATATTAATATTTTATTATGTTAATATTATATAATAATTCAGTATAATAATACTATAATGATAATTTATTATTAAATTATAATTATATTTTACTTTGTTAATTTTATATTTCTATAATATTACAATAATATTATAATAAATTTATATTATAATAATTTTCAAGTATTTTTAATATTATAATATTATAACTATATTTTATTATGTTGTAAGATTTTTTAATATTTATTTTTATTAGTATTCTTAAATTTTATTAATGTTTTTTAGATTTTCTTAAAATTTTATATTATTTATTTAGATAATATTTTAGTAATATTTTACTATTTATACTAATATTTTATTAATATTATTGTTATAAATAAAATATTAAGATTATTAATTTTTAATCTCAAATTTATTAATAATTTAGTTTGCAATAGTAGATTTAATTTAATAGTATTTATAATATTTAAATCACTGCTACAGTTAATTTTGTGGTCAACTTTTCCACTTACACTTTTACATTACCAACCAAATACCGTAAAACACAATATACTTTACTATTTACACTTTCACTTTATCAACCAACACCGTAAAACACAATATATTTTTCCA
>JAVJIF010031604.1:0-22830 GCA_038442645.1 Agave tequilana | reverse complement strand
CTGCTCAAATGGAAATGCGCTGCCCGTAATAAAAGTCGCCGGAGAAATCACCAAAAACCGAACAGAATTTTGTAGGAAGAATTTGGAGGAGGGAGAAGGAGACTGTAAGTTTTGTGCAGGTAACAGTCTGAACTGCGAGAAGCTATTTATAGATTCTCGGAGTTCAGCTGTTACAACAGACCCGCTCCAAATCTGCACACGATCGTGCAGTTCGCGAGCATATCCGGAGAGTGGGAGAGTGGGTCAAAACTGAATCGAAAATCCCGAAAAAATCATAACATAATTTTAAATCAAAATTAAAAAATAAAAAACAAAATGTAGCAGGTCCAACAAGCCCCTGAATCGAACTGCATTCGTGTCCGCAGGTCGTGGGCGCGCGCCACCCGCACCCGGCCCGGCCCGGTTCGGTTCGGCGTGTGTGCGCGCGTGTGGGGATGTGGCCCATGGCCCAACACTCATAACAATAGGCATGAGAGGTTTTGATATATATACCACCTAACCTCCCATCTCCTATCCAATATGGGACTAAAACAAAGGCAAATGGGGGGAAACTCAAGTTTTCCCTCCAATACATCAATACATCCAACAGTCCCCCCCAAAACTTGAGTTTCAGAGAGGATAAAACAAATCAATAACCATCACATCATCAGATCATAAAACACGAAAAAAATCGGGCAACATCATACTGTGAATTCGGGACAGGTGGACTACGCCTGGAACCTTCCTTAGTGAATTCATCGCCATCTGAGAGACATAGTGGACTACGCCTGGAACTAGCCTCTTTTACCAGATATTGATAGAATACACACACAGTAAGTCTCCATCTATTGAGCGAGCGGGTTGAGCTTTGAAGGCCATGCTCACAATAACCGACTCATGAGAGTTTCTAGGGTCAGCCCTGCCCCCCCAACCGCGGCCATCACGGTTCCTCTCACGTAGGTAAGTCCTCCAAGGGTACTACAGCTGGATAGTATACCCTCCACACTACATGCGTTGGACTTATTAAGAGTCAAACTCATCCTTACCTAGCTGTATTATAAGAGCATCGTCACCATAGAGAAGGGGTAGTAGCTACAATGCTACATACATGATATAAAATATCCGGGTCGATGCTCCACACGAGTATCACCAGTCCAGCTTGTTCCTACCACATTGAACCTCTTTCATGGAATCAACTCCCAATCAAGTAGGTTGGGTTCCCGCTGTCGGTGAACTCTACTATGGGCTTAACCCCATCTCCCTCGATGATTCTAGGACCACACTCCTAGAAAGACCCTTAGTCAATGGGTCAGCAATATTCTTCTCGGACTTTACAAAGTCCAGAAGCACAACTTTGCCCAATAGGCGCTGAACAGACTTAAGTCTGATTTGAATATGTCTGTTCATCTTCTTATTGGCATTATCTTGCTTTAGAATCTCAATGGTGGATCTTGAATCAGTATGAACAGAGATTGGAAGTATGGGTTTAGGCACGATAGAGAATTCAGATAAAAGATCCTTTAGCCATTCAGCTTCAGAGCAAGTTGTGTCCAGAGCAATGAGCTCGGACTCCATGGTGCTCCTGGCAATCACTGTTTGTTTGCAGGATTTCCAGGACACAGCAGCACCACCGAACATGAATACATATCCGGTAGTAGACTTAACACTGTTAGAATCAGTGACCCAGTTTGCATCACTATAACCTTCCATAACATCAGGATATCCAGTGTAAGTCAGACAATAGCCAATTGTGCCTCTAAGATATCTGAAAACTCTCTCTAGTGCAGTCCAGTGTTCTCTACTGGGGTTACTAGTATATCTACTCAATCTACCTACAGCATAAGAGATGTCAGGCCTTGTCCTGTTGGAAATGTAAAGAAGTGAACCTATTAATTGAGAGTATTTCAGTTGAGACACAGGCTCACCCATATTCTTTTTCAAAACAATTGAAGAATCATAGGGTGTAGAAATAGGTTTAGAGTTATAGAAATCAAATTTATGAAGCATTCTTTCAATGCTATGAGCAAGACTCAAAGAAATTCCATTAGAGGTTTTGGATATTTTCATTCCCAATATCATATCAGCAGGACCTAGATCCTTCATATCAAAGTTTTGGGAAAGATAATCCTTTACTCTTTGGATTGCATCAAGAGAAGTTCCAAGGATAAGAATATCATCTACATATAGACAAAGAATAATATACTCATTGCCAAAGTTCTTAGAATATATGCACTTGTCATGTTCATGGATAATGAATCCAAATTGTGCAATAACTTTGTTAAATTTTTGATGCCATTGTTTGGGTGCTTGTTTAAGTCCATACAATGACTTCACAAGTTTGCACACTTTGTTTTCTTGTCCCTTGGCAATGAATCCTTCTGGTTGGTCCATATAGATTTCTTCTTCAAGATCGCCATTCAGGAAAGCAGTCTTGACATCCATTTGGTGAATGAACATGTTATGAATTGATGCAAGTGCTAGAAGGATTCTGATAGAGGAGATCCTGGCAACAGGAGAATATGTGTCAAAGAAGTCAATACCCTTTTGTTGGGTGAAACCCTTGGCAACTAATCTTGCTTTATATTTGTCGACAGTGCCATCAGGTCGGAGTTTCTTCTTGAAGATCCATTTACAACCTACAGGTTTGCATCCTGGAGGAAGGTCAATGAGAATCCAAGTGTTATTTTCCATTATGGACTTGATCTCACTGTCAATGGCTTCTTTCCAGAAAGGAGATTCAGAAGAGTCCATTGCTTCCTTGAAAGAGTTAGGATCACCTTCTACAAGATAGGTGAAGAAGTCCTCACCGAAGGATGTAAGAGTTCTTGTTCTTTTGCTCCTTCTAGGTTCAGAATCAGTTACAGGAGCAGAATAAGAAGAAGGGATATCAGAGGTAGAAGGAGTGCAAGAAGGATCACTAGGGATTCTAGACTTGAAAGGAAAGATGTTTTCAAAGTAAACAGCATCCCTAGCTTCAATGATGGTGTTGTTGGATATTTCACTGATCTCAGAGTTAACCACTAGAAATCGGTTAACATTGCTATCTAGTGCATACCCGATAAAGATAGCATCAACAGTCTTGGGGCGATTTTCCTTTCTTCGGTTCCGGTATTGAAACTTTAGCCAGGCAACCCCAAACTTTGAAGAATTGAATGTTAGGAGTTCTCCCTTTCCAACGTTCATATGGAGTAACGTCGGAGTCTCTTTCGGGAACCCTATTGAGTATAAAACAGGCAGAAAGGAGAGCTTCACCCCAAAGATTTTCAGGTGCACCTGAGCTGAGTAACATGCAATTCACCATGTCCATCAGTGTTCTGTTTTTCCTTTCAGCTACACCGTTGGATTGAGGTGTGTAGGGAGCAGTTACCTCATGAATAATGCCATGTTCTTGGCAGAATTCTGTCATATCATTTGAGGTATACTCCCCCCCACGATCAGATCTTAGAATTTTGATCTTCTTTTCACGTTGGTTCTCAGCTTCGGCTTTATACACCTTAAACCAATCGAGGACTTCATCCTTGGATTTGAGAAGATAGGTGTGACAGAATTTGGAGTAGTCATCAATAAATGTCACAAAGTATCTTCTACCGCCTCGGGTGAGAACTCTGTTCGAGTCACACACATCACTATGAATAAGCTCGAGGGGTTCAGATGTCCTTGTGATAGAAGGAAATGATTTCCGGGTATTCTTACCCTGAACACAGATTTCACATCTAGAAGATGTGTCAAAAGAAGATTTAGGAATGAGATTCAAGTTAATCATTTTCTTAATAGAATTGAAGTTGACATGTCCCAGTCTTCCATGCCAGATATCACAAGACTCAATGTTCAAAGCAACAGGATTAGAAATTTTATTATCAGAAGAATTTATTACATTGAGACGAAAAAGACCATCACAAACAAAGCCTTTTCCAATGAAGATATTGACTTGGAGATTACAAATTTATTGGATTCTTTGACAATCCTATAGCCAGCTCTAAGAAGTGAAGACTCGCTGATCAGATTTCTCCGAAGTGTAGGTACATGCAGGACGCCTTGAAGAGTCAGAATTTTCCCTGAGGTCATTCTGAGATCAATACGTCCAGTTCCCTTTATCTCTCTAGTGGAGTCATCTGCCAGGCTCACGCTTCCTCCACGTTGTTCCTGATAGGATTTAAACCAGGAGCGATCAGTACATATGTGAATATTGGCTCCTGAGTCTAACCACCAGTCCGAGGAGAAGGTGATAGAGTTGACAATAGGAAGAGAAGAATCTAACCTAAAGGAATGGAGTCTAGTTCCACCATGTTGACCTTGTGTCCGCCATTTCCTCCATTTCCTCTTGGTTGAGCTTTGACAGGTTCTTTCTTCCGGTTGAAACATTGAGGTGCCATGTGATTCGTTCTTCCGCAGACGTAGCAGAATCTTCCATCAGTCTTCTGGCCAAAGGTTTTGGGTTTGAAGGAGGAAGATTGAGAAGGTTTGAAAGAAGAAGAATTTGCATGGGGAGAAGAATGAAAATGATTGGGTTTTTTGAACTTTTTGCCCTTGGGATTCATAAATTTTCGCTTAGGCTTATCCTCCACCAAGTTCACTTTAGCTTCATTTCTGACTTGGTTTTAGAGTTTTGCCTATGCTGATCTTCTATGCGAATCGCTTTTAGGGCTTGAACAAGAGTTAGGTCACCTTGCTTGTGACGGAGGTCTCCAGCAAAGGTTGACCAGGAAGGAGGAGGGAGTTTGTCAATAAGGCAAGACACCTTGTAATCATCGGAGAATTGATTTCCTTTCGATTGAAGGTGTCGGATATAGTCTTGAAATTCATGAAGTTGATCATTGATAGGTTTACTATCGGTCATCATGAATTTATTGAAGGAGGAGGAGGTGAATCTTTCGATTCCAGCATCATCGAGGCCATATTCATCTTCGAGAGCTGTCCATAGTTCTTTAGCACTCTTATATTCATAATAAATGTCATATAGACTATCAGAGAGTGCACTAAGAATTCTATGGAGACAATGGTAGTCAATTTCCTCTGGTTTCAAATAGATGTAGGAGGAAGGAGTTGTAGGAGGAGTTTCAACAGGAGAAGATCCAACAGATGAAGGTTTAGGAGAAGGTGCAGGAATGGAGTCATCTATGGCTGATATGAGACCTAAAGTGGTTAACCAGTACTTCATCTGGTTTGCCCATCTCTTAAAGTATGTGCCGGAGAATTTCTCCGGTTTGACACCCTTGGAATGATCAGATTTTGCCATAGTGACGGGATGTGCTACCTGAATCTGTATTCCAAAATTATTTTAATAATGTCAGAATTTAGTTTATGTTGGTAGCTTTTAGATTAGGGTTTGCAAAATAAATAGTGTAAGATCCTTCTTTAATTATGTGCCAAATAATTCAAGTAAAATATAACAAGATACAAGATATAAACTTGTCCTTTTAATTTCCTAATTCAAAATTATAACAATAATGATTTCTAAAGGTTATTTCAATTTTTAAACTGATGTACCTCTAAATTTCTAATCAATAAGTCCAATAAAATTTCAGAAATGAACTAGCAGGAATTAATTAACAAAAGACAATTAAACTATGCAATTATAAACTAGAGGGATTAGATAATTGCAAGAATTTAGACAATTCTATTTTAGTTAACTAATATAGCAGAACTAAACAATTAATTAACTAATGAATGTATGAAAATTCTTGTAATATGAGTTTATAAATATGACAAGATTTAAATAAAATAATTTTCTTTTGTAACAAAATTAATAAGATGTTGTAATGAAAACAAATGATTAAAGTTTGTAATGAAAAGAATTTTGCCTTATAATAATTACTTAATATAAAGTTGTAAAGAATAAAGTTATTTAGATTTTCTAGGATGTTATATTGAAATTTTGGCCTTGTAATAATTAGAGCAAATAAATTTTGTTTTTGCAATAAATTAAAAGAGATTATAATTAGATCAGATTTAAGGAATCTTACAACAGGATATTAAGACAAGATCTAATTAGTTTGAAAGGATTTAATACAATAATTTGCAATGAAAATTTAATGCAAATCTTTTAAATAAATTGTAAGTACTTTTCCTTTTTCCAAACTGTAAGAATACTTTCCTTTTCCAAATCTTTAATGAAAATTTAATACAAACTGTAAGAATACAATTTTTTTTTAATATCTAATTGTTTTAAATAATTATCTTTACTTGCAGGGACTGTTTTTTATTGCAAGAAAATTATCAACTGCATGAAATGGACAAGTAACTATATTGCATGAAATAATTCTCTAAAATTAATTGCAAGAATTTATCAATAATCTATCTTCTAGATTGAAGGATATTTTTTCAGAATTATAGCATGCAACAAATATAGATTCTAAATTTAACAATTACTTGTCCTAAGCATGCAACTAAAATGAAGAATTTAAAGAAAACAAAAAAGCTGGCCTGGGGTGACAGTCGTGCAGAAGCACTGCCCTAGAAGATAGATGGCCGGTCCCTCGTCCGGACCTTAGAATAGCCTCCTCTCCTAGCGGTAAAAGCTCCCCCGGTAGATCACCAGCACCCAGCCCCGGACGAAGAGCTAGGCCTCTGCTCAAATGGAAATGCGCTGCCCGTAATAAAAGTCGCCGGAGAAATCACCAAAAACCGAACAGAATTTTGTAGAAGAATTTTGGAGGAGGGAGAAGGAGACTGTAAGTTTTGTGCAGGTAACAGTCTGAACTGCGAGAAGCTATTTATAGATTCTCGGAGTTCAGCTGTTACAAAAGACCCGCTCCAAATCTGCACACGATCGTGCAGTTCGCGAGCATATCCGGAGAGTGGGAGAGTGGGTCAAAACTGAATCGAAAATCCCGAAAAAATCATAACAGAATTTTAAATCAAAATTAAAAAATAAAAAACAAAATGTAGCAGGTCCAACAAGCCCCTGAATCGAACTGCATTCGTGTCCGCAGGTCGTGGGCGCGCGCCACCCGCACCCGGCCCGGCCCGGTTCGGTTCGGCGTGTGTGCGCGCGTGTGGGGATGTGGCCCATGGCCCAACACTCATAACAATAGGCATGAGAGGTTTTGATATATATACCACCTAACCTCCCATCTCCTATCCAATGTGGGACTAAAACAAAGGCAAATGGGGGGAAACTCAAGTTTTCCCTCCAATACATCAATACATCCAACAGTCCCCCCAAAACTTGAGTTTCAGAGAGGATAAAACAAATCAATAACCATCACATCATCAGATCATAAAACACGAAAAAATCGGGCAACATCATACTGTGAATTCGGGACAGGTGGACTACGCCTGGAACCTTCCTTAGTGAATTCATCGCCATCTGAGAGACATAGTGGACTACGCCTGGAACTAGCCTCTTTTACCAGATATTGATAGAATACACACACAGTAAGTCTCCATCTATTGAGCGAGCGGGTTGAGCGTTAAAGGTCATGCTCACAATAACCGACTCATGAGAGTTTCTAGGGTCAGCCCTGCCCCCCAACCGCGGCCATCACGGTTCCTCTCACGTAGGTAAGTCCTCCAAGGGTACTACAGCTGGATAGTATACCCTCCACACTACATGCGTTGGACTTATTAAGAGTCAAACTCATCCTTACCTAGCTGTATTATAAGAGCATCGTCACCATAGAGAAGGGGTAGTAGCTACAATGCTACATACATGATATAAACATATCCGGGTCGATGCTCCACACGAGTATCACCAGTCCAGCTTGTTCCTACCACATTGAACCTCTTTCATGGAATCAACTCCCAATCAAGTAGGTTGGGTTCCCGCTGTCGGTGAACTCTACTATGGGCTTAACCCCATCTCCCTCGATGATTCTAGGACCACACTCCTAGAAAGACCCTTAGTCAATGGGTCAGCAATATTCTTCTCGGACTTTACAAAGTCCAGAAGCACAACTTTGCCCAATAGGCGCTGAACAGACTTAAGTCTGATTTGAATATGTCTGTTCATCTTCTTATTGGCATTATCTTGCTTTAGAATCTCAATGGTGGATCTTGAATCAGTATGAACAGAGATTGGAAGTATGGGTTTAGGCACGATAGAGAATTCAGATAAAAGATCCTTTAGCCATTCAGCTTCAGAGCAAGTTGTGTCCAGAGCAATGAGCTCGGACTCCATGGTGCTCCTGGCAATCACTGTTGTTTGCAGGATTTCCAAGACACAGCAGCACCACCGAACATGAATACATATCCGGTAGTAGACTTAACACTGTTAGAATCAGTGACCCAGTTTGCATCACTATAACCTTCCATAACATCAGGATATCCAGTGTAAGTCAGACAATAGCCAATTGTGCCTCTAAGATATCTGAAAACTCTCTCTAGTGCAGTCCAGTGTTCTCTACTGGGGTTACTAGTATATCTACTCAATCTACCTACAGCATAAGAGATGTCAGGCCTTGTCCTGTTGGAAATGTAAAGAAGTGAACCTATTAATTGAGAGTATTTCAGTTGAGACACAGGCTCACCCATATTCTTTTTCAAAGCAATTGAAGAATCATAGGGTGTAGAAATAGGTTTAGAGTTATAGAAATCAAATTTATGAAGCATTCTTTCAATGCTATGAGCAAGACTCAAAGAAATTCCATTAGAGGTTTTGGATATTTTCATTCCCAATATCATATCAGCAGGACCTAGATCCTTCATATCAAATTTGGGAAAGATAATCCTTTACTCTTTGGATTGCATCAAGAGAAGTTCCAAGGATAAGAATATCATCTACATATAGACAAAGAATAATATACTCATTGCCAAAGTTCTTAGAATATATGCACTTGTCATGTTCATGGATAATGAATCCAAATTGTGCAATAACTTTGTTAAATTTTTGATGCCATTGTTTGGGTGCTTGTTTAAGTCCATACAATGACTTCACAAGTTTGCACAATTGTTTTCTTGTCCCTTGGCAATGAATCCTTCTGGTTGGTCCATATAGATTTCTTCTTCAAGATCGCCATTCAGGAAAGCAGTCTTGACATCCATTTGGTGAATGAACATGTTATGAATTGATGCAAGTGCTAGAAGGATTCTGATAGAGGAGATCCTGGCAACAGGAGAATATGTGTCAAAGAAGTCAATACCCTTTTGTTGGGTGAAACCCTTGGCAACTAATCTTGCTTTATATTTGTCGACAGTGCCATCAGGTCGGAGTTTCTTCTTGAAGATCCATTTATAACCTACAGGTTTGCATCCTGGAGGAAGGTCAGTGAGAATCCAAGTGTTATTTCCATTATGGACTTGATCTCACTGTCAATGGCTTCTTTCCAGAAAGGAGATTCAGAAGAGTCCATTGCTTCCTTGAAAGAGTTAGGATCACCTTCTACAAGATAGGTGAAGAAGTCCTCACCGAAGGATGTAAGAGTTCTTCTTCTTTTGCTCCTTCTAGGTTCAGAATCAGTTACAGGAGCAGAATAAGAAGAAGGGATATCAGAGGTAGAAGGAGTGCAAGAAGGATCACTAGGGATTCTAGACTTGAAAGGAAAGATGTTTTCAAAGTAAACAGCATCCCTAGCTTCAATGATGGTGTTGTTGGATATTTCACTGATCTCAGAGTTAACCACTAGAAATCGGTTAACATTGCTATCTAGTGCATACCCGATAAAGATAGCATCAACAGTCTTGGGCCGATTTTCCTTTTCTTCGGTTCCGGTATTGAAACTTTAGCCAGGCAACCCCAAACTTTGAAGAATTGAATGTTAGGAGTTCTCCCTTTCCAACGTTCATATGGAGTAACGTCGGAGTCTCTTTGGGGAACCCTATTGAGTATAAAACAGGCAGAAAGGAGAGCTTCACCCCAAAGATTTTCAGGTGCACCTGAGCTGAGTAACATGCAATTCACCATGTCCATCAGTGTTCTGTTTTTCCTTTCAGCTACACCGTTGGATTGAGGTGTGTAGGGAGCAGTTACCTCATGAATAATGCCATGTTCTTGGCAGAATTCTGTCATATCATTTGAGGTATACTCCCCCCCACGATCAGATCTTAGAATCTTGATCTTCTTTTCACGTTGGTTCTCAGCTTCGGCTTTATACACCTTAAACCAATCGAGGACTTCATCCTTGGATTTGAGAAGATAGGTGTGACAGAATTTGGAGTAGTCATCAATAAATGTCACAAAGTATCTTCTACCGCCTCGGGTGAGAACTCTGTTCGAGTCACACATCACTATGAATAAGCTCGAGGGGTTCAGATGTCCTTGTGATAGAAGGAAATGATTTCCGGGTATTCTTACCCTGAACACAGATTTCACATCTAGAAGATGTGTCAAAAGAAGATTTAGGAATGAGATTCAAGTTAATCATTTTCTTAATAGAATTGAAGTTGACATGTCCCAGTCTTCCATGCCAGATATCACAAGACTCAATGTTCAAAGCAACAGGATTAGAAATTTTATTATCAGAAGAATTTATTACATTGAGACGAAAAAGACCATCACAAACAAAGCCTTTTCCAATGAAGATATTTGACTTGGAGATTACAAATTTATTGGATTCTTTGACAATCCTATAGCCAGCTCTAAGAAGTGAAGACTCGCTGATCAGATTTCTCTGAAGTGTAGGTACATGCAGGACGCCTTGAAGAGTCAGAATTTTCCCTGAGGTCATTCTGAGATCAATACGTCCAGTTCCCTTTATCTCTCTAGTGGAGTCATCTGCCAGGCTCACGCTTCCTCCACGTTGTTCCTGATAGGATTTAAACCAGGTGCGATCAGTACATGTGAATATTGGCTCCTGAGTCTAACCACCAGTCCGAGGAGAAGGTGATAGAGTTGACAATAGGAAGAGAAGAATCTAACCTAAAGGAATTGGAGTCTAGTTCCACCATGTTGACCTTGTGTCCGCCATTTCCTCCATTTCCTCTTGGTTGAGCTTTGACAGGTTCTTTCTTCCGGTTGAAACATTGAGGTGCCATGTGATTCGTTCTTCCGCAGACGTAGCAGAATCTTCCATCAGTCTTCTGGCCAAAGGTTTTGGTTTGAAGGAGGAAGATTGAGAAGGTTTGAAAGAAGAAGAATTTGCATGGGGAGAAGAATGAAAATGATTGGGTTTTTGAACTTTTTGCCCTTGGGATTCATAAATTTTCGCTTAGGCTTATCCTCCACCAAGTTCACTTTAGCTTTCATTTCTGACTTGGTTTTAGAGTTTTGCCTATGCTGATCTTCTATGCGAATCGCTTTTAGGGCTTGAACAAGAGTTAGGTCACCTTGCTTGTGACGGAGGTCTCCAGCAAAGGTTGACCAGGAAGGAGGGAGTTTGTCAATAAGGCAAGACACCTTGTAATCATCGGAGAATTGATTTCCTTTCGATTGAAGGTGTCGGATATAGTCTTGAAATTCATGAAGTTGATCATTGATAGGTTTACTATCGGTCATCATGAATTTATTGAAGGAGGAGGAGGTGAATCTTTCGATTCCAGCATCATCGAGGCCATATTCATCTTCGAGAGCTGTCCATAGTTCTTTAGCACTCTTATATTCATAATAAATGTCATATAGACTATCAGAGAGTGCACTAAGAATTCTATGGAGACAATGGTAGTCAATTTCCTCTGGTTTCAAATAGATGTGAGGAAGGAGTTGTAGGAGGAGTTTCAACAGGAGAAGATCCAACAGATGAAGGTTTAGGAGAAGGTGCAGGAATGGAGTCATCTATGGCTGATATGAGACCTAAAGTGGTTAACCAGTACTTCATCTGGTTTGCCCATCTCTTAAAGTATGTGCCGGAGAATTTCTCCGGTTTGACACCCTTGGAATGATCAGATTTTGCCATAGTGACGGGATGTGCTACCTGAATTCTGTATTCCAAAATTATTTTAATAATGTCAGAATTTAGTTTATGTTGGTAGCTTTTAGATTAGGGTTTGCAAAATAAATAGTGTAAGATCCTTCTTTAATTATGTGCCAAATAATTCAAGTAAAATATAACAAGATACAAGATATAAACTTGTCCTTTTAATTTCCTAATTCAAAATTATAACAATAATGATTTCTAAAGGTTATTTCAATTTTTAAACTGATGTACCTCTAAATTTCTAATCAATAAGTCCAATAAAATTTCAGAAATGAACTAGCAGGAATTAATTAACAAAAGACAATTAAACTATGCAATTATAAACTAGAGGGATTAGATAATTGCAAGAATTTAGACAATTCTATTTTAGTTAACTAATATAGCAGAACTAAACAATTAATTAACTAATGAATGTATGAAAATTCTTGTAATATGAGTTTATAAATATGACAAGATTTAAATAAAATAATTTTCTTTTGTAACAAAAATTAATAAGATGTTGTAATGAAAACAAATGATTAAAGTTTGTAATGAAAAGAATTTTGCCTTATAATAATTACTTAATATAAAGTTGTAAAGAATAAAGTTATTTAGATTTTCTAGGATGTTATATTGAATTTTGGCCTTGTAATAATTAGAGCAAATAAATTTTGTTTTTGCAATAAATTAAAAGAGATTATAATTAGATCAGATTTAAGGAATCTTACAACAGGATATTAAGACAAGATCTAATTAGTTTGAAAGGATTTAATACAATAATTTTGCAATGAAAATTTAATGCAAATCTTTTAAATAAATTGGTAAGTACTTTTCCTTTTTCCAAATGTAAGAATACTTTTCCTTTCAAATCTTTTAATGAAAATTTAATACAAACTGTAAGAATACAATTTTTTTTTTTAATATCTAATTGTTTAAATAATTATCTTTACTTGCAGGGACTGTTTTTTATTGCAAGAAAATTATCAACTGCATGAAATGGACAAGTAACTATATTGCATGAAATAATTCTCTAAAATTAATTGCAAGAATTTATCAATAATCTATCTTCTAGATTGAAGGATATTTTTCAGAATTATAGCATGCAACAATATAGATTCTAAATTTAACAATTACTTGTCCTAAGCATGCAACTAAAATGAAGAATTTAAAGAAAACAAAAAAGCTGGCCTGGGGTGACAGTCGTGCAGAAGCACTGCCCTAGAAGATAGATGGCCGGTCCCTCGTCCGGACCTTAGAATAGCCTCCTCTCCTAGCGGTAAAAGCTCCCCCGGTAGATCACCAGCACCCAGCCCCGGACGAAGAGCTAGGCCTCTGCTCAGATGGAAATGCGCTGCCCGTAATAAAAGTCGCCGGAGAAATCACCAAAAACCGAACAGAATTTTGTAGGAAGAATTTTGGAGGAGGGAGAAGGAGACTGTAAGTTTTGTGCAGGTAACAGTCTGAACTGCGAGAAGCTATTTATAGATTCTCGGAGTTCAGCTGTTACAACAGACCCGCTCCAAATCTGCACACGATCGTGCAGTTCGCGAGCATATCCGGAGAGTGGGAGAGTGGGTCAAAACTGAATCGAAAATCCCGAAAAAATCATAACAGAATTTTAAATCAAAATTAAAAATAAAAAACAAAATGTAGCAGGTCCAACAAGCCCCTGAATCGAACTGCATTCGTGTCCGCAGGTCGTGGGCGCGCGCCACCCGCACCCGGCCCGGCCCGGTTCGGTTCGGCGTGTGTGCGCGCGTGTGGGGATGTGGCCCATGGCCCAACACTCATAACAATAGGCATGAGAGGTTTTGATATATATACCACCTAACCTCCCATCTCCTATCCAATGTGGGACTAAACAAAGGCAAATGGGGGGAAACTCAAGTTTTCCTCCAATACATCAATACATCCAACAGTCCCCCCAAAACTTGAGTTTCAGAGAGGATAAAACAAATCAATAACCATCACATCATCAGATCATAAAACACGAAAAAATCGGGCAACATCATACTGTGAATTCGGGACAGGTGGACTACGCCTGGAACCTTCCTTAGTGAATTCATCGCCATCTGAGAGACATAGTGGACTACGCCTGGAACTAGCCTCTTTTACCAGATATTGATAGAATACACACACAGTAAGTCTCCATCTATTGAGCGAGCGGGTTGAGCGTTAAAGGTCATGCTCACAATAACCGACTCATGAGAGTTTCTAGGGTCAGCCCTGCCCCCCAACCGCGGCCATCACGGTTCCTCTCACGTAGGTAAGTCCTCCAAGGGTACTACAGCTGGATAGTATACCCTCCACACTACATGCGTTGGACTTATTAAGAGTCAAACTCATCCTTACCTAGCTGTATTATAAGAGCATCGTCACCATAGAGAAGGGGTAGTAGCTACAATGCTACATACATGATATAAACATATCCGGGTCGATGCTCCACACGAGTATCACCAGTCCAGCTTGTTCCTACCACATTGAACCTCTTTCATGGAATCAACTCCCAATCAAGTAGGTTGGGTTCCCGCTGTCGGTGAACTCTACTATGGGCTTAACCCCATCTCCCTCGATGATTCTAGGACCACACTCCTAGAAAGACCCTTAGTCAATGGGTCAGCAATATTCTTCTCGGACTTTACAAAGTCCAGAAGCACAACTTTGCCCAATAGGCGCTGAACAGACTTAAGTCTGATTTGAATATGTCTGTTCATCTTCTTATTGGCATTATCTTTCTTTAGAATCTCAATGGTGGATCTTGAATCAGTATGAACAGAGATTGGAAGTATGGGTTTAGGCACGATAGAGAATTCAGATAAAAGATCCTTTAACCATTCAGCTTCAGAGCAAGTTGTGTCCAGAGCAATGAGCTCGGACTCCATGGTGCTCCTGGCAATCACTGTTTGTTTGCAGGATTTCCAGGACACAGCAGCACCACCGAACATGAATACATATCCGGTAGTAGACTTAACACTGTTAGAATCAGTGACCCAGTTTGCATCACTATAACCTTCCATAACATCAGGATATCCAGTGTAAGTCAGACAATAGCCAATTGTGCCTCTAAGATATCTGAAAACTCTCTCTAGTGCAGTCCAGTGTTCTCTACTGGGGTTACTAGTATATCTACTCAATCTACCTACAGCATAAGAGATGTCAGGCCTTGTCCTGTTAGAAATGTAAAGAAGTGAACCTATTAATTGAGTATTTCAGTTGAGACACAGGCTCACCCATATTCTTTTTCAAAGCAATTGAAGAATCATAGGGTGTAGAAATAGGTTTAGAGTTATAGAAATCAAATTTATGAAGCATTCTTTCAATGCTATGAGCAAGACTCAAAGAAATTCCATTAGAGGTTTTGGATATTTTCATTCCCAATATCATATCAGCAGGACCTAGATCCTTCATATCAAAGTTTTGGGAAAGATAATCCTTTACTCTTTGGATTGCATCAAGAGAAGTTCCAAGGATAAGAATATCATCTACATATAGACAAAGAATAATATACTCATTGCCAAAGTTCTTAGAATATATGCACTGTCATGTTCATGGATAATGAATCCAAATTGTGCAATAACTTTGTTAAATTTTTGATGCCATTGTTTGGGTGCTTGTTTAAGTCCATACAATGACTTCACAAGTTTGCACACTTTGTTTTCTTGTCCCTTGGCAATGAATCCTTCTGGTTGGTCCATATAGATTTCTTCTTCAAGATCGCCATTCAGGAAAGCAGTCTTGACATCCATTTGGTGAATGAACATGTTATGAATTGATGCAAGTGCTAGAAGGATTCTGATAGAGGAGATCCTGGCAACAGGAGAATATGTGTCAAAGAAGTCAATACCCTTTTGTTGGGTGAAACCCTTGGCAACTAATCTTGCTTTATATTTGTCGACAGTGCCATCAGGTCGGAGTTTCTTCTTGAAGATCCATTTACAACCTACAGGTTTGCATCCTGGAGGAAGGTCAGTGAGAATCCAAGTGTTATTCTCCATTATGGACTTGATCTCACTGTCAATGGCTTCTTTCCAGAAAGGAGATTCAGAAGAGTCCATTGCTTCCTTGAAAGAGTTAGGATCACCTTCTACAAGATAGGTGAAGAAGTCCTCACCGAAGGATGTAAGAGTTCTTGTTCTTTTGCTCCTTCTAGGTTCAGAATCAGTTACAGGAGCAGAATAGAAGAAGGGATATCAGAGGTAGAAGGAGTGCAAGAAGGATCACTAGGGATTCTAGACTTGAAAGGAAAGATGTTTTCAAAGTAAACAGCATCCCTAGCTTCAATGATGGTGTTGTTGGATATTTCACTGATCTCAGAGTTAACCACTAGAAATCGGTTAACATTGCTATCTAGTGCATACCCGATAAAGATAGCATCAACAGTCTTGGGGCCGATTTTCCTTTTCTTCGGTTCCGGTATTGAAACCTTAGCCAGGCAACCCCAAACTTTGAAGAATTGAATGTTAGGAGTTCTCCCTTTCCAACGTTCATATGGAGTAACGTCGGAGTCTCTTGGGGAACCCTATTGAGTATAAAACAGGCAGAAAGGAGAGCTTCACCCCAAAGATTTTCAGGTGCACCTGAGCTGAGTAACATGCAATTCACCATGTCCATCAGTGTTCTGTTTTTCTTTCAGCTACACCGTTGGATTGAGGTGTGTAGGGAGCAGTTACCTCATGAATAATGCCATGTTCTTGGCAGAATTCTGTCATATCATTTGAGGTATACTCCCCCCCACGATCAGATCTTAGAATTTGATCTTCTTTTCACGTTGGTTCTCAGCTTCGGCTTTATACACCTTAAACCAATCGAGGACTTCATCCTGGATTTGAGAAGATAGGTGTGACAGAATTTGGAGTAGTCATCAATGAATGTCACAAAGTATCTTCTACCGCCTCGGGTGAGAACTCTGTTCGAGTCACACACATCACTATGAATAAGCTCGAGGGGTTCAGATGTCCTTGTGATAGAAGGAAATGATTTCCGGGTATTCTTACCCTGAACACAGATTTCACATCTAGAAGATGTGTCAAAAGAAGATTTAGGAATGAGATTCAAGTTAATCATTTTCTTAATAGAATTGAAGTTGACATGTCCCAGTCTTCCATGCCAGATATCACAAGACTCAATGTTCAAAGCAACAGGATTAGAAATTTTATTATCAGAAGAATTTATTACATTGAGACGAAAAAGACCATCACAAACAAAGCCTTTTCCAATGAAGATATTTGACTTGGAGATTACAAATTTATTGGATTCTTTGACAATCCTATAGCCAGCTCTAAGAAGTGAAGACTCGCTGATCAGATTTCTCCGAAGTGTAGGTACATGCAGGACGCCTTGAAGAGTCAGAATTTTCCCTGAGGTCATTCTGAGATCAATACGTCCAGTTCCCTTTATCTCTCTAGTGGAGTCATCTGCCAGGCTCACGCTTCCTCCACGTTGTTCCTGATAGGATTTAAACCAGGAGCGATCAGTACAGATGTGAATATTGGCTCCTGAGTCTAACCACCAGTCCGAGGAGAAGGTGATAGAGTTGACAATAGGAAGAGAAGAATCTAACCTAAAGGAATTGGAGTCTAGTTCCACCATGTTGACCTTGTGTCCGCCATTTCCTCCATTTCCTCTTGGTTGAGCTTTGACAGGTTCTTTCTTCGGTTGAAACATTGAGGTGCCATGTGATTCGTTCTTCCGCAGACGTAGCAGAATCTTCCATCAGTCTTCTGGCCAAAGGTTTGGGTTTGAAGGAGGAAGATTGAGAAGGTTTGAAAGAAGAAGAATTTGCATGGGGAGAAGAATGAAAATGATTGGGTTTTTTGAACTTTTTGCCCTTGGGATTCATAAATTTTCGCTTAGGCTTATCCTCCACCAAGTTCACTTTAGCTTTCATTTCTGACTTGGTTTTAGAGTTTTGCCTATGCTGATCTTCTATGCGAATCGCTTTTAGGGCTTGAACAAGAGTTAGGTCACCTTGCTTGTGACGGAGGTCTCCAGCAAAGGTTGACCAGGAAGGAGGGAGTTTGTCAATAAGGCAAGACACCTTGTAATCATCGGAGAATTGATTTCCTTTCGATTGAAGGTGTCGGATATAGTCTTGAAATTCATGAAGTTGATCATTGATAGGTTTACTATCGGTCATCATGAATTTATTGAAGGAGGAGGAGGTGAATCTTTCGATTCCAGCATCATCGAGGCCATATTCATCTTCGAGAGCTGTCCATAGTTCTTTAGCACTCTTATATTCATAATAAATGTCATATAGACTATCAGAGAGTGCACTAAGAATTCTATGGAGACAATGGTAGTCAATTTCCTCTGGTTTCAAATAGATGTAGAGGAAGGAGTTGTAGGAGGAGTTTCAACAGGAGAAGATCCAACAGATGAAGGTTTAGGAGAAGGTGCAGGAATGGAGTCATCTATGGCTGATATGAGACCTAAAGTGGTTAACCAGTACTTCATCTGGTTTGCCCATCTCTTAAAGTATGTGCCGGAGAATTTCTCCGGTTTGACACCCTTGGAATGATCAGATTTTGCCATAGTGACGGGATGTGCTACCTGAATTCTGTATTCCAAAATTATTTTAATAATGTCAGAATTTAGTTTATGTTGGTAGCTTTTAGATTAGGGTTTGCAAAATAAATAGTGTAAGATCCTTCTTTAATTATGTGCCAAATAATTCAAGTAAAATATAACAAGATACAAGATATAAACTTGTCCTTTTAATTTCCTAATTCAAAATTATAACAATAATGATTTCTAAAGGTTATTTCAATTTTTAAACTGATGTACCTCTAAATTTCTAATCAATAAGTCCAATAAAATTTCAGAAATGAACTAGCAGGAATTAATTAACAAAAGACAATTAAACTATGCAATTATAAACTAGAGGGATTAGATAATTGCAAGAATTTAGACAATTCTATTTTAGTTAACTAATATAGCAGAACTAAACAATTAATTAACTAATGAATGTATGAAAATTCTTGTAATATGAGTTTATAAATATGACAAGATTTAAATAAAATAATTTTCTTTTGTAACAAAATTAATAAGATGTTGTAATGAAAACAAATGATTAAAGTTTGTAATGAAAAGAATTTTGCCTTATAATAATTACTTAATATAAAGTTGTAAAGAATAAAGTTATTTAGATTTTCTAGGATGTTATATTGAAATTTGGCCTTGTAATAATTAGAGCAAATAAATTTTGTTTTTGCAATAAATTAAAAGAGATTATAATTAGATCAGATTTAAGGAATCTTACAACAGGATATTAAGACAAGATCTAATTAGTTTGAAAGGATTTAATACAATAATTTTGCAATGAAAATTTAATGCAAATCTTTTAAATAAATGGTAAGTACTTTTCCTTTTCCAAACTGTAAGAATACTTTTCCTTTTCCAAATCTTTAATGAAAATTAATACAAACTGTAAGAATACAATTTTTTTTTTAATATCTAATTGTTTTAAATAATTATCTTTACTTGCAGGGACTGTTTTTTATTGCAAGAAAATTATCAACTGCATGAAATGGACAAGTAACTATATTGCATGAAATAATTCTCTAAAATTAATTGCAAGAATTTATCAATAATCTATCTTCTAGATTGAAGGATATTTTTCAGAATTATAGCATGCAACAAATATAGATTCTAAATTTAACAATTACTTGTCCTAAGCATGCAACTAAAATGAAGAATTAAAGAAAACAAAAAAGCTGGCCTGGGGTGACAGTCGTGCAGAAGCACTGCCCTAGAAGATAGATGGCCGGTCCCTCGTCCGGACCTTAGAATAGCCTCCTCTCCTAGCGGTAAAAGCTCCCCCGGTAGATCACCAGCACCCAGCCCCGGACGAAGAGCTAGGCCTCTGCTCAGATGGAAATGCGCTGCCCGTAATAAAAGTCGCCGGAGAAATCACCAAAAACCGAACAGAATTTTGTAGGAAGAATTTTGGAGGAGGAGAAGGAGACTGTAAGTTTTGTGCAGGTAACAGTCTGAACTGCGAGAAGCTATTTATAGATTCTCGGAGTTCAGCTGTTACAACAGACCCGCTCCAAATCTGCACACGATCGTGCAGTTCGCGAGCATATCCGGAGAGTGGGAGAGTGGGTCAAAACTGAATCGAAAATCCCGAAAAAATCATAACAGAATTTTAAATCAAAATAAAAAAATAAAAAAAAATGTAGCAGGTCCAACAAGCCCCTGAATCGAACTGCATTCGTGTCCGCAGGTCGTGGGCGCGCGCCACCCGCACCCGGCCCGGCCCGGTTCGGTTCGGCGTGTGTGCGCGCGTGTGGGGATGTGGCCCATGGCCCAACACTCATAACAATAGGCATGAGAGGTTTTGATATATATACCACCTAACCTCCCATCTCCTATCCAATGTGGGACTAAAACAAAGGCAAATGGGGGGAAACTCAAGTTTTCCCTCCAATACATCAATACATCCAACAGTCCCCCCCAAAACTTGAGTTTCAGAGAGGATAAAACAAATCAATAACCATCACATCATCAGATCATAAAACACGAAAAAATCGGGCAACATCATACTGTGAATTCGGGACAGGTGGACTACGCCTGGAACTTCTTAGTGAATTCATCGCCATCTGAGAGACATAGTGGACTACGCCTGAACTAGCCTCTTTTACCAGATATTGATAGAATACACACACAGTAAGTCTCCATCTATTGAGCGAGCGGGTTGAGCTTTAAAGGCCATGCTCACAATAACCGACTCATGAGAGTTTCTAGGGTCAGCCCTGCCCCCCAACCGCGGCCATCACGGTTCCTCTCACGTAGGTAAGTCCTCCAAGGGTACTACAGCTGGATAGTATACCCTCCACACTACATGCGTTGGACTTATTAAGAGTCAAACTCATCCTTACCTAGCTGTATTATAAGAGCATCGTCACCATAGAGAAGGGGTAGTAGCTACAATGCTACATACATGATATAAACATATCCGGGTCGATGCTCCACACGAGTATCACCAGTCCAGCTTGTTCCTACCACATTGAACCTCTTTCATGGAATCAACTCCCAATCAAGTAGGTTGGGTTCCCGCTGTCGGTGAACTCTACTATGGGCTTAACCCCATCTCCCTCGATGATTCTAGGACCACACTCCTAGAAAGACCCTTAGTCAATGGGTCAGCAATATTCTTCTCAGACTTTACAAAGTCCAGAAGCACAACTTTGCCCAATAGGCGCTGAACAGACTTAAGTCTGATTTGAATATGTCTGTTCATTCTTATTGGCATTATCTTTCTTTAGAATCTCAATGGTGGATCTTGAATCAGTATGAACAGAGATTGGAAGTATGGGTTTAGGCACGATAGAGAATTCAGATAAAAGATCCTTTAGCCATTCAGCTTCAGAGCAAGTTGTGTCCAGAGCAATGAGCTCGGACTCCATGGTGCTCCTGGCAATCACTGTTTGTTTGCAGGATTTCCAGGACACAGCAGCACCACCGAACATGAATACATATCCGGTAGTAGACTTAACACTGTTAGAATCAGTGACCCAGTTTGCATCACTATAACCTTCCATAACATCAGGATATCCAGTGTAAGTCAGACAATAGCCAATTGTGCCTCTAAGATATCTGAAAACTCTCTCTAGTGCAGTCCAGTGTTCTCTACTGGGGTTACTAGTATATCTACTCAATCTACTACAGCATAAGAGATGTCAGCCTTGTCCTGTTGGAAATGTAAAGAAGTGAACCTATTAATTGAGAGTATTTCAGTTGAGACACAGGCTCACCCATATTCTTTTCAAAGCAATTGAAGAATCATAGGGTGTAGAAATAGGTTAGAGTTATAGAAATCAAATTTATGAAGCATTCTTTCAATGCTATGAGCAAGACTCAAAGAAATTCCATTAGAGGTTTTGGATATTTTCATTCCCAATATCATATCAGCAGGACCTAGATCCTTCATATCAAAGTTTTGGGAAAGATAATCCTTTACTCTTTGGATTGCATCAAGAGAAGTTCCAAGGATAAGAATATCATCTACATATAGACAAAGAATAATATACTCATTGCCAAAGTTCTTAGAATATATGCACTTGTCATGTTCATGGATAATGAATCCAAATTGTGCAATAACTTTGTTAAATTTTTGATGCCATTGTTTGGGTGCTTGTTTAAGTCCATACAATGACTTCACAAGTTTGCACACTTTGTTTTCTTGTCCCTTGGCAATGAATCCTTCTGGTTGGTCCATATAGATTTCTTCTTCAAGATCGCCATTCAGGAAAGCAGTCTTGACATCCATTTGGTGAATGAACATGTTATGAATTGATGCAAGTGCTAGAAGGATTCTGATAGAGGAGATCCTGGCAACAGGAGAATATGTGTCAAAGAAGTCAATACCCTTTTGTTGGGTGAAACCCTTGGCAACTAATCTTGCTTTATATTGTCGACAGTGCCATCAGGTCGGAGTTTCTTCTTGAAGATCCATTTACAACCTACAGGTTTGCATCCTGGAGGAAGGTCAGTGAGAATCCAAGTGTTATTTTCCATTATGGACTTGATCTCACTGTCAATGGCTTCTTTCCAGAAAGGAGATTCAGAAGAATCCATTGCTTCCTTGAAAGAGTTAGGATCACCTTCTACAAGATAGGTGAAGAAGTCCTCACGAAGGATGTAAGAGTTCTTGTTCTTTTGCTCCTTCTAGGTTCAGAATCAGTTACAGGAGCAGAATATAGAAGAAGGGATATCAGAGGTAGAAGGAGTGCAAGAAGGATCACTAGGGATTCTAGACTTGAAAGGAAAGATGTTTTCAAAGTAAACAGCATCCCTAGCTTCAATGATGGTGTTGTTGGATATTTCACTGATCTCAGAGTTAACCACTAGAAATCGGTTAACATTGCTATCTAGTGCATACCCGATAAAGATAGCATCAACAGTCTTGGGGCCGATTTTCCTTTTCTTCGGTTCGGTATTGAAACTTTAGCCAGGCAACCCAAAACTGAAGAATTGAATGTTAGGAGTTCTCCCTTTCCAACGTTCATATGGAGTAACGTCGGAGTCTCTTTGGGGAACCCTATTGAGTATAAAACAGGCAGAAAGGAGAGCTTCACCC
>JAVJIF010031603.1:0-48669 GCA_038442645.1 Agave tequilana | reverse complement strand
CTTTCATGGAATCAACTCCCAATCAAGTAGGTTGGGTTCCCGCTGTCGGTGAACTCTACTATGGGCTTAACCCCATCTCCCTCGATGATTCTAGGACCACACACTCCTAGAAGACCCTTAGTCAATGGGTCAGCAATATTCTTCTCGGACTTTACAAAGTCCAGAAGCACAACTTTGCCCAATAGGCGCTGAACAGACTTAAGTCTGATTTGAATATGCCTGTTCATCTTCTTATTGGCATTATCTTGCTTTAGAATCTCAATGGTGGATCTTGAATCAGTATAACAGAGATTGGAAGTATGGGTTTTTTAGGCACGATAGAGAATTCAGATAAAAGATCCTTTAACCATTCAGCTTCAGAGCAAGTTGTGTCCAGAGCAATGAGCTCGGACTCCATGGTGCTCCTGGCAATCACTGTTTGTTTTGCAGGATTTCCAGGACACAGCAGCAGCACCACCGAACATGAAAACATATCCGGTAGTAGACTTAACACTGTTGAATCAGTGACCCAGTTTGCATCACTATAACCTTCCATAACATCAGGATATCCAGTGTAAGTCAGACAATAGCCAATTGTGCCTCTAAGATATCTGAAAATCTCTCTAGTGCAGTCCAGTGTTCTCTACTGGGGTTACTAGTATATATACTCAATCTACCTACTGCATAAGAGATGTCAGGCCTTGTCCTGTTGGAAATATAGAGAAGTGAACCTATTAATTGAGAGTATTTCAGTTGAGACACAGGCTCACCCATATTCTTTTTCAAAGAAATTGAAGAATCATAGGTGTAGAAATAGGTTTAGAGTTATGGAAATCAAATTTATGAAGCATTCTTTCAATGCTATGAGCTAAGACTCAAGGAAATTCCATTAGAGGTTTTGGATATTTTCATTCCCAATATCATATCAGCAGGACCTAGATCCTTCATATCAAAGTTTTGGGAAAGATAATCCTTTACTCTTTGGATTGCATCAAGAGAAGTTCCAAGGATAAGAATATATCATCTACATATAGACAAAGAATAATATACTCATTGCCAAAGTTCTTAGAGTATATGCACTTGTCATGTTCATGGATAATGAACCCAAATTGTGCAATAACTTTGTTAAACTTTTGACCATTGTTTGGGTGCTTGTTTAAGTCCATACAATGACTTCACAAGTTTGCACACTTTGTTTTCTTGTCCCTTGGCAATGAATCCTTCTGGTTGGTCCATATAGATTCTCTTCTTCAAGGTCACCATTCAGGAAAGCAGTCTTGACATCCATTTGGTGAATGAACATGTTATGAATTGATGCAAGTGCTAGAAGGATTCTGATAGAGGAGATCCTGGCAACAGGAGAATATGTGTCAAAGAAGTCAATACCCTTTTGTTGGGTGAAACCCTTGGCAACTAATCTGGCTTTGTATTTGTCGACAGTGCCATCGGGTCGGAGTTTCTTCTTGAAGATCCATTTACAACCTACAGGTTTGCATCCTGGAGGAAGGTCAGTGAGAATCCAAGTGTTATTCTCCATTATGGACTTGATCTCACTGTCAATGGCTTCTTTCCAGAAAGGAGATTCAGAAGAGTCCATTGCTTCCTTGAAAGAGTTAGGATCACCTTCTACAAGATAGGTGAAAGAAGTCCTCACCGAAGGATGTAAGAGTTCTTGTTCTTTTGCTCCTTCTAGGTTCAGAGTCAGTTACAGGAGCAGAACTAGAAGAAGGGATATCAGAGGTAGAAGGAGTGCAAGAAGGATCACTAGGGATTCTAGACTTGAAAGGAAAGATGTTTTCAAAGTAAACACAGCATCCCTAGCTTCAATGATGGTGTTGTTGGATATTTCACTGATCTCAGAGTTAACCACTAGAAATCGGTTAACATTGCTATCTAGTGCATACCCGATAAAGATAGCATCAACAGTCTTGGGGCCGATTTTCCTTTTCTTCGGTTCCGGTATTGAAACCTTAGCCAGGCAACCCCAAACTTTGAAGAATTGAATGTTAGGAGTTCTCCCTTTCCAACGTTCATATGGAGTAACGTCGGAGTCTCTTTGGGGAACCCTATTGAGTATAAAACAGGCAGAAAGGAGAGCTTCACCCCAAAGATTTTCAGGTGCACCTGAGCTGAGTAACATGCAATTCACCATGTCCATCAGTGTTCTGTTTTTCCTTTCAGCTACACCGTTGGATTGAGGTGTGTAGGAGCAGTTACCTCATGAATAATGCCATGTTCTTGGCAGAATTCTGTCATATCATTTGAGGTATACTCCCCCCCACGATCAGATCTTAGAATTTTGATCTTCTTTTCGCGTTGGTTCTCAGCTTCGGCTTTATACACCTTAAACCAATCGAGGACTTCATCCTTGGATTTGATAAGATAGGTGTAACAGAATTTGGAGTAGTCATCAATGAATGTCACAAAGTATCTTCTACCGCCTCGGGTGAGAACTCTGTTCGAGTCACACACATCACTGTGAATAAGTTCGAGGGGTTCAGAATTTCTTGTGATAGAGTGAAAGGTGTTCGGACATGTTTGCCTTGAACACATATTTCACATTTGGAAGTTGTGTCAAAAGAAGATTTAGGAATGAGATTCAAGTTAATCATTTTCTTGATAGAATTGAAGTTGACATGTCCTAATCTTCCATGCCAGATATCAGAAGACTCAATATTCAAGGCAATAGGAATTGAAATTTTATTATCAGAAGAATTTATTACATTGAGACGAAAAAGACCATCACAAACAAAGCCTTTTCCAATGAAGATATTTGACTTGGAGATTACAAATTTATTGGATTCCTTGACAATCCTATAGCCAGCTCTAAGAAGTGAAGACTCGCTGATCAGATTTCTCCGAAGTGTAGGTACATGCAGGACGCCTTGAAGAGTCAGAATTTTCCCTGAGGTCATTCTGAGATCAATACGTCCAGTTCCCTTTATCTCTCTAGTGGAGTCATCTGCCAGGCTCACGCTTCCTCCACGTTGTTCCTGATAGGATTTAAACCAGGAGCGATCAGTACAGATGTGAATATTGGCTCCTGAGTCTAACCACCAGTCCGAGGAGAAGGTGATAGAGTTGACAATAGGAAGAGAAGAATCTAACCTAAAGGAATTGGAGTCCAGTTCCACCATGTTGACCTTGTGTCCGCCATTTCCTCCATTTCCTCTTGGTTGAGCTTTGACAGGTTCTTTCTTCCGGTTGAAACATTGAGGTGCCATGTGATTCGTTCTTCCGCAGACGTAGCAGAATCTTCCATCAGTCTTCTGGCCAAAGTTTTTGGGTTGAAGGAGGAAGATTGAGAAGGTTTGAAAGAAGAAGAATTTGCATGGGGAGAAGAATGAAAATGATTGGGTTTTTTGAACTTTTGCCCTTGGGATTCATAAATTTTCGCTTAGGCTTATCCTCCACCAAGTTCACTTTAGCTTTCATTTCTGACTTGGTTTTAGAGTTTTGCCTATGCTGATCTTCTATGCGAATCGCTTTTAGGGCTTGAACAAGAGTTAGGTCACCTTGCTTGTGACGGAGGTCTCCAGCAAAGGTTGACCAGGAAGGAGGGAGTTTGTCAATAAGACAAGACACCTTGTAATCATCGGAGAATTGATTTCCTTTCGATTGAAGGTGTCGGATATAGTCTTGAAATTCATGAAGTTGATCATTGATAGGTTTACTATCGGTCATCATGAATTTATTGAAAGAGGAGGAGGTGAATCTTTCGATTCCAGCATCATCGAGGCCATATTCATCCTCGAGAGCTGTCCATAGTTCTTTAGCACTCTTATATTCATAATAAATGTCATATAGACTATCAGAGAGTGCACTAAGAATTCTATGGAGACAATGGTAGTCTATTTCTTCAGGTTTCAAATAGATGTAAGATGAAGGAGTTGTAGGAGGAGTTTCAACAGGAGAAGATCCAACAGATGAAGGTTTAGGTGAAGGTGCAGGAATGGAGTCATCTATGGCTGATATGAGACCTAAAGTGGTTAACCAGTACTTCATCTGGTTTGCCCATCTCTTAAAATATGTGCCGGTGAATTTCTCCGGTTTGACACCCTTGGAATGATCAGGGTTAGCCATAGGGACAGGATGAGCTACTTGAATTCTGTATTTCAAAATTATTTGATAATGTCAGAATTTAATTTATATTGGTAGCTTTTAGATTAGGGTTTGCAAAATAAATAGTGTATGATCCTTCTTTAATTATGTGCCAAATAATTCAAGTAAAATATAACAAGATACAAGATATAAACTTGTCCTTTTAATTTCCTAATTCAAAATTATAACAATAATGATTTCTAAAGGTTATTTCAATTTTTTTTTTATTTTTAAAAATAATATACCTCTAAATTTCTAATCAATAAGTCCAATTAGAATTTCAGAAATGAACTAGCAGGAATTAATTAACAAATGACTATAAAATTTAAAGCAATTAAACTATGCAATTAGAAACTAGAAGGGATTAGATAATTACAAAATTTAGACAATTCTATTTTAGTTAACTAATATAGCAGAAATAAACAATTAATTAACTAATGAATGTATGCAAAATCTTGTAATATGTGTTTATGAATAAGACAAGATTTAAATAATTTAAATTATCTTATAAAAGATTTTCTTTTCTTAACACACTAAATAAGATGTTATAAAGAAACAATAAATAAAATTTGTAATGAAAGGTTTTGACTTTGTAATAATACAAATTGATTTGAAATGAATAAAGTTATTAAACTTATTAAGTTTTCACTTAGATCTTGTAACAATTAGATTATGACACGATTTTTTCCTTAAATCTGAAAGATTTGTCCTTCTAAGAATTTTAAACAAATTTACTGTGCAAGAACTTGTAAGAGATAAATACTAAATTAGATCTGAAAGTTTTCTGCAACAGATAAGATAAGTTCTAAATATTTTAGAAAGATTTTACAAACTATTTTGTAATGGAATAGTTTAATGAAATCTTTTAACTAATCAGGTAAGAACTTGTAAATAACCTGTAAGAAGGAAAAGAAAAAATACTTTTTTTTTCTTTCTCGAATTTGTTTTCCTTAACTAATTACTTGCAGGGACAATTTTTACTTGCATGGAAATCATCAATTGCATAAAATAAAGAAGTAATTATATTGCATGAAATAATTATCTAGATTTAATTGCAAGAATTATCAAGATCTATCTTCTAGATTGTTGGTTACAATACAATATTCTCTTCTTTTTAAACATGCAACAACTTTAATAATAGTCTGTAACCAATTTGAAAATTGTCCTAAAATTGCAAGTAATATAACAGAATTAAAAGGGAAGAAAATTGCTGGCCTGGGGTGACAGTCGTGCAAGAGCACTGCCCTAGAAGATAGATGGCCGGTCCTTCGTCCGGACCTTAGAGTAGCCTCCTCTCCTAGCGGTAAAAGCTCCCCCGGTAGATCACCAGCACCTAGCCTCGGACGAAGAGGTAGGCCTCTGCTCAGATGGAAATGCGTTGCCCGTACGTAATAGTAATCGTCGGAGAAATCACCAGAAAACCGAACCAGAGTTTGTAAGAAAGAAATTTGGGAGGGAGAAGGAGACTGTAATTTTTTTTTTGTGCAGGTAACAGTCTGAACTGCGAGAAGCTATTTATAGATTCTCGGAGTTCAGCTGTTACAACAGACCCGCTCCAAATCTGCACACGATCGTGCAGTTCGCGAGCAGATCCGGAGAGTGGGAGAGTGGGTCAAAACTGAATCGAAAATCCCGAAAAAATCATAACAGAATTTTAAATCAAAATTAAAAAATAAAAACAAAATGTAGCAGGTCCAACAAGCCCCTGAACCGAACTGCATTCGTGTCCGCAGGTCGTGGGCGCGCGCCACCCGCACCCGGCCCGGCCCGGTTCGGTTCGGCGCGTGTGCGCGCGTGTGGGGGATGGGCCATGGCCCAACACTCATAACAATAGGCATGAGAGGTTTTGGTATATATACCACTAACCTCCATCTCCTATCCAATGTGGGACTAAAAACAAAGGCAAATAGAGGGAAACTCAAGTTTTCCCTCCAATACATCCAACAGTCCCCCCAAAACTTGAGTTTCAGAGAGGATAAAACAAATCAATAACCATCACATCATCAGATCATAAAACACGGAAAAATCGGGCAACATCATACTGTGGATTCGGGGTCGATAGCTTGCGGCCTTGAATCTACCCTTAGTGAATTTCATCGCAACCTGAGAGACATAATGGACTACGCCTTGAATTAGCCTCTTTAACCAGATATTGATGAAAGACACACACAGTAAGTTTCCATCTATTGAGCGAGCGGGTTGAGCGTAAAAGGCCATGCTCACAATAACCGACTCATGAGAGTTTCTAGGGTCAGCTGCCCCCCCAACCGCGGCCATCACGGTTCCTCTCACGTAGGTAAGTCCTCCAAGGGTACTACAGCTGGATAGTATACCCTCCACACTACATGCGTTGGACTTATTAAGAGTTAAACTCATCCTTACCTAGCTGTATTATAAGAGCATCGTCACCATAGAGAAGGGGTAGTAGCTACAATGCTACATACATGATATAACATATCCGGGTCGATGCTCCACACGAGTATCACCAGTCCAGCTTGTTTCTACCACATTGAACCTCTTTCATGGAATCAACTCCCAATCAAGTAGGTTGGGTTCCCGCTGTCGGTGAACTCTACTATGGGCTTAACCCCATCTCCCTCGATGATTCTAGGACCACACTCCTAGAAAGACCTTAGTCAATGGGTCAGCAATATTCTTCTCGGACTTTACAAAGTCCAGAAGCACAACTTTGCCCAATAGGCGCTGAACAGACTTAAGTCTGATTTGAATATGCCTGTTCATCTTCTTATTGGCATTATCTTGCTTTAGAATCTCAATGGTGGATCTTGAATCAGTATGAACAGAGATTGGAAGTATGGGTTTAGGCACGATAGAGAATTCAGATAAAAGATCCTTAACCATTCAGCTTCAGAGCAAGTTGTGTCCAGAGCAATGAGCTCGGACTCCATGGTGCTCCTGGCAATCACTGTTTGTTTGCAGGATTTCCAGGACACAGCAGCACCACCGAACATGAAAACATATCGGTAGTAGACTTAACACTGTTAGAATCAGTGACCAGTTTGCATCACTATAACCTTCCATAACATCAGGATATCCAGTGTAAGTCAGACAATAGCCAATTGTGCCTCTAAGATATCTGAAAACTCTCTCTAGTGCAGTCCAGTGTTCTCTACTGGGGTTACTAGTATATCTACTCAATCTACCTACTGCATAAGAGATGTCAGGCCTTGTCCTGTTGGAAATATAGAGAAGTGAACCTATTAATTGAGAGTATTTCAGTTGAGACACAGGCTCACCCATATTCTTTTTCAAAGAAATTGAAGAATCATAGGGTGTAGAAATAGGTTTAGAGTTATGGAAATCAAATTTATGAAGCATTCTTTCAATGCTATGAGCTAGACTCAAGGAAATTCCATTAGAGGTTTTGGATATTTTCATTCCCAATATCATATCAGCAGGACCTAGATCCTTCATATCAAAGTTTTGGGAAAGATAATCCTTTACTCTTTGGATTGCATCAAGAGAAGTTCCAAGGATAAGAATATCATCTACATATAGACAAAGAATAATATACTCATTGCCAAAGTTCTTAGAGTATATGCACTTGTCATGTTCATGGATAATGAACCCAAATTGTGCAATAACTTTGTTAAACTTTTGATGCCATTGTTTGGGTGCTTGTTTAAGTCCATACAATGACTTCACAAGTTTGCACACTTTGTTTTCTTGTCCCTTGGCAATGAATCCTTCTGGTTGGTCCATATAGATCTCTTCTTCAAGGTCACCATTCAGGAAAGCAGTCTTGACATCCATTTGGTGAATGAACATGTTATGAATTGATGCAAGTGCTAGAAGGATTCTGATAGAGGAGATCCTGGCAACAGGAGAATATGTGTCAAAGAAGTCAATACCCTTTTGTTGGGTGAAACCCTTGGCAACTAATCTGGCTTTGTATTTGTCGACAGTGCCATCGGGTCGGAGTTTCTTCTTGAAGATCCATTTACAACCTACAGGTTTGCATCCTGGAGGAAGGTCAGTGAGAATCCAAGTGTTATTCTCCATTATGGACTTGATCTCACTGTCAATGGCTTCTTTCCAGAAAGGAGATTCAGAAGAGTCCATTGCTTCCTTGAAAGAGTTAGGATCACCTTCTACAAGATAGGTGAAGAAGTCCTCACCGAAGGATGTAAGAGTTCTTGTTCTTTTGCTCCTTCTAGGTTCAGAGTCAGTTACAGGAGCAGAACTAGAAGAAGGGATATCAGAGGTAGAAGGAGTGCAAGAAGGATCACTAGGGATTCTAGACTTGAAAGGAAAGATGTTTTCAAAGTAAACAGCATCCCTAGCTTCAATGATGGTGTTGTTGGATATTTCACTGATCTCAGAGTTAACCACTAGAAATCGGTTAACATTGCTATCTAGTGCATACCCGATAAAGATAGCATCAACAGTCTTGGGGCCGATTTTCCTTTTCTTCGGTTCCGGTATTGAAACCTTAGCCAGGCAACCCCAAACTTTGAAGAATGAATGTTAGGAGTTCTCCCTTTCCAACGTTCATATGGAGTAACGTCGGAGTCTCTTTGGGGAACCCTATTGAGTATAAAACAGGCAGAAAGGAGAGCTTCACCCCAAAGATTTTCAGGTGCACCTGAGCTGAGTAACATGCAATTCACCATGTCCATCAGTGTTCTGTTTTTCCTTTCAGCTACACCGTTGGATTGAGGTGTGTAGGGAGCAGTTACCTCATGAATAATGCCATGTTCTTGGCAGAATTCTGTCATATCATTTGAGGTATACTCCCCCCCACGATCAGATCTTAGAATTTTGATCTTCTTTTCGCGTTGGTTCTCAGCTTCGGCTTTATACACCTTAAACCAATCGAGGACTTCATCCTTGGATTTGATAAGATAGGTGTAACAGAATTTGGAGTAGTCATCAATGAATGTCACAAAGTATCTTCTACCGCCTCGGGTGAGAACTCTGTTCGAGTCACACACATCACTGTGAATAAGTTCGAGGGGTTCAGAATTTCTTGTGATAGAGTGAAAAGGTGTTCGGACATGTTTGCCTTGAACACATATTTCACATTTGGAAGTTGTGTCAAAAGAAGATTTAGGAATGAGATTCAAGTTAATCATTTTCTTGATAGAATTGAAGTTGACATGTCCTAATCTTCCATGCCAGATATCAGAAGACTCAATATCAAGGCAATAGGAATTGAAATTTATTATCAGAAGAATTTATTACATTGAGACGAAAAAGACCATCACAAACAAAGCCTTTTCCAATGAAGATATTTGACTTGGAGATTACAAATTTATTGGATTCCTTGACAATCCTATAGCCAGCTCTAAGAAGTGAAGACTCGCTGATCAGATTTCTCCGAAGTGTAGGTACATGCAGGACGCCTTGAAGAGTCAGAATTTTCCCTGAGGTCATTCTGAGATCAATACGTCCAGTTCCCTTTATCTCTCTAGTGGAGTCATCTGCCAGGCTCACGCTTCCTCCACGTTGTTCCTGATAGGATTTAAACAGGAGCGATCAGTACAGATGTGAATATTGGCTCCTGAGTCTAACCACCAGTCCGAGGAGAAGGTGATAGAGTTGACAATAGGAAGAGAAGAATCTAACCTAAAGGAATTGGAGTCCAGTTCCACCATGTTGACCTTGTGTCCGCCATTTCCTCCATTTCCTCTTGGTTGAGCTTTGACAGGTTCTTTCTTCCGGTTGAAACATTGAGGTGCCATGTGATTCGTTCTTCCGCAGACGTAGCAGAATCTTCCATCAGTCTTCTGGCCAAAGTTTTTGGGTTTGAAGGAGGAAGATTGAGAAGGTTTGAAAGAAGAAGAATTTGCATGGGGAGAAGAATGAAAATGATTGGGTTTTTTGAACTTTTTGCCCTTGGGATTCATAAATTTTCGCTTAGGCTTATCCTCCACCAAGTTCACTTTAGCTTTCATTTCTGACTTGGTTTTAGAGTTTTGCCTATGCTGATCTTCTATGCGAATCGCTTTTAGGGCTTGAACAAGAGTTAGGTCACCTTGCTTGTGACGGAGGTCTCCAGCAAAGGTTGACCAGGAAGGAGGGAGTTTGTCAATAAGACAAGACACCTTGTAATCATCGGAGAATTGATTTCCTTTCGATTGAAGGTGTCGGATATAGTCTTGAAATTCATGAAGTTGATCATTGATAGGTTTACTATCGGTCATCATGAATTTATTGAAAGAGGAGGAGGTGAATCTTTCGATTCCAGCATCATCGAGGCCATATTCATCCTCGAGAGCTGTCCATAGTTCTTTAGCACTCTTATATTCATAATAAATGTCATATAGACTATCAGAGAGTGCACTAAGAATTCTATGGAGACAATGGTAGTCTATTTCTTCAGGTTTCAAATAGATGTAAGATGAAGGAGTTGTAGGAGGAGTTTCAACAGGAGAAGATCCAACAGATGAAGGTTTAGGTGAAGGTGCAGGAATGGAGTCATCTATGGCTGATATGAGACCTAAAGTGGTTAACCAGTACTTCATCTGGTTTGCCCATCTCTTAAAATATGTGCCGGTGAATTTCTCCGGTTTGACACCCTTGGAATGATCAGGGTTAGCCATAGGGACAGGATGAGCTACTTGAATTCTGTATTTCAAAATTATTTGATAATGTCAGAATTTAATTTATATTGGTAGCTTTTAGATTAGGGTTTGCAAAATAAATAGTGTATGATCCTTCTTTAATTATGTGCCAAATAATTCAAGTAAAATATAACAAGATACAAGATATAAACTTGTCCTTTTAATTTCCTAATTCAAAATTATAACAATAATGATTTCTAAAGGTTATTTCAATTTTTTTTTTATTTTTAAAAATAATATACCTCTAAATTTCTAATCAATAAGTCCAATTAGAATTTCAGAAATGAACTAGCAGGAATTAATTAACAAATGACTATAAAATTTAAAGCAATTAAACTATGCAATTAGAAACTAGAAGGGATTAGATAATTACAAAATTTAGACAATTCTATTTTAGTTAACTAATATAGCAGAAATAAACAATTAATTAACTAATGAATGTATGCAAAATCTTGTAATATGTGTTTATGAATAAGACAAGATTTAAATAATTTAAATTATCTTTATAAAGATTTTCTTTTCTTAACACACTAATAAGATGTTATAAAAGAAACAATAAATAAATTTGTAATGAAAGGTTTTGACTTTGTAATAATACAAATTGATTTGAAATGAATAAAGTTATTAAACTTATTAAGTTTTCACTTAGATCTTGTAACAATTAGATTATGACACGATTTTTTCCTTAAATCTGAAAGATTTGTCCTTCTAAGAATTTTAACAAATTTACTGGCAAGAACTTGTAAGAGATAAATACTAAATTAGATCTGAAAGTTTTCTGCAACAGATAAGATAAGTTCTAAATATTTTAGAAAGATTTTACAAACTATTTTGTAATGGAATAGTTTAATGAAATCTTTTAACTAATCAGGTAAGAACTTGTAAATAACCTGTAAGAAGGAAAAGAAAAAATACTTTTTTTTTCTTTCTCGAATTTGTTTTCCTTAACTAATTACTTGCAGGGACAATTTTTACTTGCATGGAAATCATCAATTGCATAAAATAAAGAAGTAATTATATTGCATGAAATAATATCTAGATTTAATTGCAAGAATTATCAAGATCTATCTTCTAGATTGTTGGTTACAATACAATATTCTCTTCTTTTAAAACATGCAACAACTTTAATAATAAGTCTGTAACCAATTTGAAAATTGTCCTAAATTGCAAGTAATATAACAGAATTAAAGGGAAGAAAATTGCTGGCCTGGGGTGACAGTCGTGCAAGAGCACTGCCCTAGAAGATAGATGGCCGGTCCTTCGTCCGGACCTTAGAGTAGCCTCCTCTCCTAGCGGTAAAAGCTCCCCCGGTAGATCACCAGCACCTAGCCTCGGACGAAGAGGTAGGCCTCTGCTCAGATGGAAATGCGTTGCCCGTACGTAATAGTAATCGTCGGAGAAATCACCAGAAACCGAACCAGAGTTTGTAAGAAAGAAATTTGGAGGAGGAGGAGAAGGAGACTGTAATTTTTTTTTTGTGCAGGTAACAGTCTGAACTGCGAGAAGCTATTTATAGATTCTCGGAGTTCAGCTGTTACAACAGACCCGCTCCAAATCTGCACACGATCGTGCAGTTCGCGAGCAGATCCGGAGAGTGGGAGAGTGGGTCAAAACTGAATCGAAAATCCCGAAAAAATCATAACAGAATTTTAAATCAAAATTAAAAAATAAAAAACAAAATGTAGCAGGTCCAACAAGCCCCTGAACCGAACTGCATTCGTGTCCGCAGGTCGTGGGCGCGCGCCACCCGCACCCGGCCCGGCCCGGTTCGGTTCGGCGCGTGTGCGCGCGTGTGGGGATGTGGCCCATGGCCCAACACTCATAACAATAGGCATGAGAGGTTTTGGTATATATACCACCTAACCTCCCATCTCCTATCCAATGTGGGACTAAAAACAAGGCAAATAGAGGGAAACTCAAGTTTTCCCTCCAATACATCCAACAGTCCCCCCCAAAACTTGAGTTTCAGAGAGGATAAAACAAATCAATAACCATCACATCATCAGATCATAAAACACGGAAAAATCGGGCAACATCATACTGTGGATTCGGGGTCGATAGCTTGCGGCCTTGAATCTACCCTTAGTGAATTTCATCGCCACCTGAGAGACATAATGGACTACGCCTTGAATTAGGCCTCTTTAACCAGATATTGATGAAAGACACACACAGTAAGTTTCCATCTATTGAGCGAGCGGGTTGAGCGTAAAGGCCATGCTCACAATAACCGACTCATGAGAGTTTCTAGGGTCAGCCCTGCCCCCCCAACCGCGGCCATCACGGTTCCTCTCACGTAGGTAAGTCCTCCAAGGGTACTACAGCTGGATAGTATACCCTCCACACTACATGCGTTGGACTTATTAAGAGTTAAACTCATCCTTACCTAGCTGTATTATAAGAGCATCGTCACCATAGAGAAGGGGTAGTAGCTACAATGCTACATACATGATATAAACATATCCGGGTCGATGCTCCACACGAGTATCACCAGTCCAGCTTGTTTCTACCACATTGAACCTCTTTCATGGAATCAACTCCCAATCAAGTAGGTTGGGTTCCCGCTGTCGGTGAACTCTACTATGGGCTTAACCCCATCTCCCTCGATGATTCTAGGACCACACTCCTAGAAAGACCCTTAGTCAATGGGTCAGCAATATTCTTCTCGGACTTTACAAAGTCCAGAAGCACAACTTTGCCCAATAGGCGCTGAACAGACTTAAGTCTGATTTGAATATGCCTGTTCATCTTCTTATTGGCATTATCTTGCTTTAGAATCTCAATGGTGGATCTTGAATCAGTATGAACAGAGATTGGAAGTATGGGTTTAGGCACGATAGAGAATTCAGATAAAAGATCCTTTAACCATTCAGCTTCAGAGCAAGTTGTGTCCAGAGCAATGAGCTCGGACTCCATGGTGCTCCTGGCAATCACTGTTTGTTTGCAGGATTTCCAGACACAGCAGCACCACCGAACATGAAAACATATCCGGTAGTAGACTTAACACTGTTAGAATCAGTGACCCAGTTTGCATCACTATAACCTTCCATAACATCAGGATATCCAGTGTAAGTCAGACAATAGCCAATTGTGCCTCTAAGATATCTGAAAACTCTCTCTAGTGCAGTCCAGTGTTCTCTACTGGGGTTACTAGTATATCTACTCAATCTACCTACTGCATAAGAGATGTCAGGCCTTGTCCTGTTGGAAATATAGAGAAGTGAACCTATTAATTGAGAGTATTTCAGTTGAGACACAGGCTCACCCATATTCTTTTTCAAAGAAATTGAAGAATCATAGGGTGTAGAAATAGGTTTAGAGTTATGGAAATCAAATTTATGAAGCATTCTTTCAATGCTATGAGCTAGACTCAAGGAAATTCCATTAGAGGTTTTGGATATTTTCATTCCCAATATCATATCAGCAGGACCTAGATCCTTCATATCAAAGTTTTGGGAAAGATAATCCTTTACTCTTTGGATTGCATCAAGAGAAGTTCCAAGGATAAGAATATCATCTACATATAGACAAAGAATAATATACTCATTGCCAAAGTTCTTAGAGTATATGCACTTGTCATGTTCATGGATAATGAACCCAAATTGTGCAATAACTTTGTTAAACTTTTGATGCCATTGTTTGGGTGCTTGTTTAAGTCCATACAATGACTTCACAAGTTTGCACACTTTGTTTTCTTGTCCCTTGGCAATGAATCCTTCTGGTTGGTCCATATAGATCTCTTCTTCAAGGTCACCATTCAGGAAAGCAGTCTTGACATCCATTTGGTGAATGAACATGTTATGAATTGATGCAAGTGCTAGAAGGATTCTGATAGAGGAGATCCTGGCAACAGGAGAATATGTGTCAAAGAAGTCAATACCCTTTTGTTGGGTGAAACCCTTGGCAACTAATCTGGCTTTGTATTTGTCGACAGTGCCATCGGGTCGGAGTTTCTTCTTGAAGATCCATTTACAACCTACAGGTTTGCATCCTGGAGGAAGGTCAGTGAGAATCCAAGTGTTATTCTCCATTATGGACTTGATCTCACTGTCAATGGCTTCTTTCCAGAAAGGAGATTCAGAAGAGTCCATTGCTTCCTTGAAAGAGTTAGGATCACCTTCTACAAGATAGGTGAAGAAGTCCTCACCGAAGGATGTAAGAGTTCTTGTTCTTTTGCTCCTTCTAGGTTCAGAGTCAGTTACAGGAGCAGAACTAGAAGAAGGGATATCAGAGGTAGAAGGAGTGCAAGAAGGATCACTAGGGATTCTAGACTTGAAAGGAAAGATGTTTTCAAAGTAAACAGCATCCCTAGCTTCAATGATGGTGTTGTTGGATATTTCACTGATCTCAGAGTTAACCACTAGAAATCGGTTAACATTGCTATCTAGTGCATACCCGATAAAGATAGCATCAACAGTCTTGGGGCCGATTTTCCTTTTCTTCGGTTCCGGTATTGAAACCTTAGCCAGGCAACCCCAAACTTTGAAGAATTGAATGTTAGGAGTTCTCCCTTTCCAACGTTCATATGGAGTAACGTCGGAGTCTCTTTGGGGAACCCTATTGAGTATAAAACAGGCAGAAAGGAGAGCTTCACCCCAAAGATTTTCAGGTGCACCTGAGCTGAGTAACATGCAATTCACCATGTCCATCAGTGTTCTGTTTTTCCTTTCAGCTACACCGTTGGATTGAGGTGTGTAGGGAGCAGTTACCTCATGAATAATGCCATGTTCTTGGCAGAATTCTGTCATATCATTTGAGGTATACTCCCCCCCACGATCAGATCTTAGAATTTTGATCTTCTTTTCGCGTTGGTTCTCAGCTTCGGCTTTATACACCTTAAACCAATCGAGGACTTCATCCTTGGATTTGATAAGATAGGTGTAACAGAATTTGGAGTAGTCATCAATGAATGTCACAAAGTATCTTCTACCGCCTCGGGTGAGAACTCTGTTCGAGTCACACACATCACTGTGAATAAGTTCGAGGGGTTCAGAATTTCTTGTGATAGAGTGAAAAGGTGTTCGGACATGTTTGCCTTGAACACATATTTCACATTTGGAAGTTGTGTCAAAAGAAGATTTAGGAATGAGATTCAAGTTAATCATTTTCTTGATAGAATTGAAGTTGACATGTCCTAATCTTCCATGCCAGATATCAGAAGACTCAATATTCAAGGCAATAGGAATTGAAATTTTATTATCAGAAGAATTTATTACATTGAGACGAAAAAGACCATCACAAACAAAGCCTTTTCCAATGAAGATATTTGACTTGGAGATTACAAATTTATTGGATTCCTTGACAATCCTATAGCCAGCTCTAAGAAGTGAAGACTCGCTGATCAGATTTCTCCGAAGTGTAGGTACATGCAGGACGCCTTGAAGAGTCAGAATTTTCCCTGAGGTCATTCTGAGATCAATACGTCCAGTTCCCTTTATCTCTCTAGTGGAGTCATCTGCCAGGCTCACGCTTCCTCCACGTTGTTCCTGATAGGATTTAAACCAGGAGCGATCAGTACAGATGTGAATATTGGCTCCTGAGTCTAACCACCAGTCCGAGGAGAAGGTGATAGAGTTGACAATAGGAAGAGAAGAATCTAACCTAAAGGAATTGGAGTCCAGTTCCACCATGTTGACCTTGTGTCCGCCATTTCCTCCATTTCCTCTTGGTTGAGCTTTGACAGGTTCTTTCTTCCGGTTGAAACATTGAGGTGCCATGTGATTCGTTCTTCCGCAGACGTAGCAGAATCTTCCATCAGTCTTCTGGCCAAAGTTTTTGGGTTTGAAGGAGGAAGATTGAGAAGGTTTGAAAGAAGAAGAATTTGCATGGGGAGAAGAATGAAAATGATTGGGTTTTTGAACTTTTTGCCCTTGGGATTCATAAATTTTCGCTTAGGCTTATCCTCCACCAAGTTCACTTTAGCTTTCATTTCTGACTTGGTTTTAGAGTTTTGCCTATGCTGATCTTCTATGCGAATCGCTTTTAGGGCTTGAACAAGAGTTAGGTCACCTTGCTTGTGACGGAGGTCTCCAGCAAAGGTTGACCAGGAAGGAGGGAGTTTGTCAATAAGACAAGACACCTTGTAATCATCGGAGAATTGATTTCCTTTCGATTGAAGGTGTCGGATATAGTCTTGAAATTCATGAAGTTGATCATTGATAGGTTTACTATCGGTCATCATGAATTTATTGAAAGAGGAGGAGGTGAATCTTTCGATTCCAGCATCATCGAGGCCATATTCATCCTCGAGAGCTGTCCATAGTTCTTTAGCACTCTTATATTCATAATAAATGTCATATAGACTATCAGAGAGTGCACTAAGAATTCTATGGAGACAATGGTAGTCTATTTCTTCAGGTTTCAAATAGATGTAAGATGAAGGAGTTGTAGGAGGAGTTTCAACAGGAGAAGATCCAACAGATGAAGGTTTAGGTGAAGGTGCAGGAATGGAGTCATCTATGGCTGATATGAGACCTAAAGTGGTTAACCAGTACTTCATCTGGTTTGCCCATCTTAAAATATGTGCCGGTGAATTTCTCCGGTTTGACACCCTTGGAATGATCAGGGTTAGCCATAGGGACAGGATGAGCTACTTGAATTCTGTATTTCAAAATTATTTGATAATGTCAGAATTTAATTTATATTGGTAGCTTTTAGATTAGGGTTTGCAAAATAAATAGTGTATGATCCTTCTTTAATTATGTGCCAAATAATTCAAGTAAAATATAACAAGATACAAGATATAAACTTGTCCTTTTAATTTCCTAATTCAAAATTATAACAATAATGATTTCTAAAGGTTATTTCAATTTTTTTTTATTTTTAAAAATAATATACCTCTAAATTTCTAATCAATAAGTCCAATTAGAATTTCAGAAATGAACTAGCAGGAATTAATTAACAAATGACTATAAAATTTAAAGCAATTAAACTATGCAATTAGAAACTAGAAGGGATTAGATAATTACAAAATTTAGACAATTCTATTTTAGTTAACTAATATAGCAGAAATAAACAATTAATTAACTAATGAATGTATGCAAAATCTTGTAATATGTGTTTATGAATAAGACAAGATTTAAATAATTTAAATTATCTTATAAAAGATTTTCTTTTCTTAACACACTAAATAAGATGTTATAAAAGAAACAATAAATAAAATTTGTAATGAAAGGTTTTGACTTTGTAATAATACAAATTGATTTGAAATGAATAAAGTTATTAAACTTATTAAGTTTTCACTTAGATCTTGTAACAATTAGATTATGACACGATTTTTTCCTTAAATCTGAAAGATTTGTCCTTCTAAGAATTTTAAACAAATTTACTGTGCAAGAACTTGTAAGAGATAAATACTAAATTAGATCTGAAAGTTTTCTGCAACAGATAAGATAAGTTCTAAATATTTTAGAAAGATTTTACAAACTATTTTGTAATGGAATAGTTTAATGAAATCTTTTAACTAATCAGGTAAGAACTTGTAAATAACCTGTAAGAAGGAAAAGAAAAAATACTTTTTTTTTTCTTTCTCGAATTTGTTTTCCTTAACTAATTACTTGCAGGGACAATTTTTACTTGCATGGAAATCATCAATTGCATAAAATAAAGAAGTAATTATATTGCATGAAATAATTATCTAGATTTAATTGCAAGAATTATCAAGATCTATCTTCTAGATTGTTGGTTACAATACAATATTCTCTTCTTTTTAAAACATGCAACAACTTTAATAATAAGTCTGTAACCAATTTGAAAATTGTCCTAAAATTGCAAGTAATATAACAGAATTAAAAGGGAAGAAAATTGCTGGCCTGGGGTGACAGTCGTGCAAGAGCACTGCCCTAGAAGATAGATGGCCGGTCCTTCGTCCGGACCTTAGAGTAGCCTCCTCTCCTAGCGGTAAAAGCTCCCCCGGTAGATCACCAGCACCTAGCCTCGGACGAAGAGGTAGGCCTCTGCTCAGATGGAAATGCGTTGCCCGTACGTAATAGTAATCGTCGGAGAAATCACCAGAAAACCGAACCAGAGTTTGTAAGAAAGAAATTTGGAGGAGGGAGAAGGAGACTGTAATTTTTTTTTGTGCAGGTAACAGTCTGAACTGCGAGAAGCTATTTATAGATTCTCGGAGTTCAGCTGTTACAACAGACCCGCTCCAAATCTGCACACGATCGTGCAGTTCGCGAGCAGATCCGGAGAGTGGGAGAGTGGGTCAAAACTGAATCGAAAATCCCGAAAAAATCATAACAGAATTTTAAATCAAAATTAAAAAATAAAAAACAAAATGTAGCAGGTCCAACAAGCCCCTGAACCGAACTGCATTCGTGTCCGCAGGTCGTGGGCGCGCGCCACCCGCACCCGGCCCGGCCCGGTTCGGTTCGGCGCGTGTGCGCGCGTGTGGGGATGTGGCCCATGGCCCAACACTCATAACAATAGGCATGAGAGGTTTTGGTATATATACCACCTAACCTCCCATCTCCTATCCAATGTGGGACTAAAAACAAAGGCAAATAGAGGGAAACTCAAGTTTTCCCTCCAATACATCCAACAGTCCCCCCCAAAACTTGAGTTTCAGAGAGGATAAAACAAATCAATAACCATCACATCATCAGATCATAAAACACGAAAAATCGGGCAACATCATACTGTGGATTCGGGGTCGATAGCTTGCGGCCTTGAATCTACCCTTAGTGAATTTCATCGCCACCTGAGAGACATAATGGACTACGCCTTGAATTAGGCCTCTTTAACCAGATATTGATGAAAGACACACACAGTAAGTTTCCATCTATTGAGCGAGCGGGTTGAGCGTAAAGGCCATGCTCACAATAACCGACTCATGAGAGTTTCTAGGGTCAGCCCTGCCCCCCCAACCGCGGCCATCACGGTTCCTCTCACGTAGGTAAGTCCTCCAAGGGTACTACAGCTGGATAGTATACCCTCCACACTACATGCGTTGGACTTATTAAGAGTTAAACTCATCCTTACCTAGCTGTATTATAAGAGCATCGTCACCATAGAGAAGGGGTAGTAGCTACAATGCTACATACATGATATAAACATATCCGGGTCGATGCTCCACACGAGTATCACCAGTCCAGCTTGTTTCTACCACATTGAACCTCTTTCATGGAATCAACTCCCAATCAAGTAGGTTGGGTTCCCGCTGTCGGTGAACTCTACTATGGGCTTAACCCCATCTCCCTCGATGATTCTAGGACCACACTCCTAGAAAGACCCTTAGTCAATGGGTCAGCAATATTCTTCTCGGACTTTACAAAGTCCAGAAGCACAACTTTGCCCAATAGGCGCTGAACAGACTTAAGTCTGATTTGAATATGCCTGTTCATCTTCTTATTGGCATTATCTTGCTTTAGAATCTCAATGGTGGATCTTGAATCAGTATGAACAGAGATTGGAAGTATGGGTTTAGGCACGATAGAGAATTCAGATAAAAGATCCTTTAACCATTCAGCTTCAGAGCAAGTTGTGTCCAGAGCAATGAGCTCGGACTCCATGGTGCTCCTGGCAATCACTGTTTGTTTGCAGGATTTCCAGGACACAGCAGCACCACCGAACATGAAAACATATCCGGTAGTAGACTTAACACTGTTAGAATCAGTGACCCAGTTTGCATCACTATAACCTTCCATAACATCAGGATATCCAGTGTAAGTCAGACAATAGCCAATTGTGCCTCTAAGATATCTGAAAACTCTCTCTAGTGCAGTCCAGTGTTCTCTACTGGGGTTACTAGTATATCTACTCAATCTACCTACTGCATAAGAGATGTCAGGCCTTGTCCTGTTGGAAATATAGAGAAGTGAACCTATTAATTGAGAGTATTTCAGTTGAGACACAGGCTCACCCATATTCTTTTTCAAAGAAATTGAAGAATCATAGGGTGTAGAAATAGGTTTAGAGTTATGGAAATCAAATTTATGAAGCATTCTTTCAATGCTATGAGCTAGACTCAAGGAAATTCCATTAGAGGTTTTGGATATTTTCATTCCCAATATCATATCAGCAGGACCTAGATCCTTCATATCAAAGTTTTGGGAAAGATAATCCTTTACTCTTTGGATTGCATCAAGAGAAGTTCCAAGGATAAGAATATCATCTACATATAGACAAAGAATAATATACTCATTGCCAAAGTTCTTAGAGTATATGCACTTGTCATGTTCATGGATAATGAACCCAAATTGTGCAATAACTTTGTTAAACTTTTGATGCCATTGTTTGGGTGCTTGTTTAAGTCCATACAATGACTTCACAAGTTTGCACACTTTGTTTTCTTGTCCCTTGGCAATGAATCCTTCTGGTTGGTCCATATAGATCTCTTCTTCAAGGTCACCATTCAGGAAAGCAGTCTTGACATCCATTTGGTGAATGAACATGTTATGAATTGATGCAAGTGCTAGAAGGATTCTGATAGAGGAGATCCTGGCAACAGGAGAATATGTGTCAAAGAAGTCAATACCCTTTTGTTGGGTGAAACCCTTGGCAACTAATCTGGCTTTGTATTTGTCGACAGTGCCATCGGGTCGGAGTTTCTTCTTGAAGATCCATTTACAACCTACAGGTTTGCATCCTGGAGGAAGGTCAGTGAGAATCCAAGTGTTATTCTCCATTATGGACTTGATCTCACTGTCAATGGCTTCTTTCCAGAAAGGAGATTCAGAAGAGTCCATTGCTTCCTTGAAAGAGTTAGGATCACCTTCTACAAGATAGGTGAAGAAGTCCTCACCGAAGGATGTAAGAGTTCTTGTTCTTTTGCTCCTTCTAGGTTCAGAGTCAGTTACAGGAGCAGAACTAGAAGAAGGGATATCAGAGGTAGAAGGAGTGCAAGAAGGATCACTAGGGATTCTAGACTTGAAAGGAAAGATGTTTTCAAAGTAAACAGCATCCCTAGCTTCAATGATGGTGTTGTTGGATATTTCACTGATCTCAGAGTTAACCACTAGAAATCGGTTAACATTGCTATCTAGTGCATACCCGATAAAGATAGCATCAACAGTCTTGGGGCCGATTTTCCTTTTCTTCGGTTCCGGTATTGAAACCTTAGCCAGGCAACCCCAAACTTTGAAGAATTGAATGTTAGGAGTTCTCCCTTTCCAACGTTCATATGGAGTAACGTCGGAGTCTCTTTGGGGAACCCTATTGAGTATAAAACAGGCAGAAAGGAGAGCTTCACCCCAAAGATTTTCAGGTGCACCTGAGCTGAGTAACATGCAATTCACCATGTCCATCAGTGTTCTGTTTTTCCTTTCAGCTACACCGTTGGATTGAGGTGTGTAGGGAGCAGTTACCTCATGAATAATGCCATGTTCTTGGCAGAATTCTGTCATATCATTTGAGGTATACTCCCCCCCACGATCAGATCTTAGAATTTTGATCTTCTTTTCGCGTTGGTTCTCAGCTTCGGCTTTATACACCTTAAACCAATCGAGGACTTCATCCTTGGATTTGATAAGATAGGTGTAACAGAATTTGGAGTAGTCATCAATGAATGTCACAAAGTATCTTCTACCGCCTCGGGTGAGAACTCTGTTCGAGTCACACACATCACTGTGAATAAGTTCGAGGGGTTCAGAATTTCTTGTGATAGAGTGAAAAGGTGTTCGGACATGTTTGCCTTGAACACATATTTCACATTTGGAAGTTGTGTCAAAAGAAGATTTAGGAATGAGATTCAAGTTAATCATTTTCTTGATAGAATTGAAGTTGACATGTCCTAATCTTCCATGCCAGATATCAGAAGACTCAATATTCAAGGCAATAGGAATTGAAATTTTATTATCAGAAGAATTTATTACATTGAGACGAAAAAGACCATCACAAACAAAGCCTTTTCCAATGAAGATATTTGACTTGGAGATTACAAATTTATTGGATTCCTTGACAATCCTATAGCCAGCTCTAAGAAGTGAAGACTCGCTGATCAGATTTCTCCGAAGTGTAGGTACATGCAGGACGCCTTGAAGAGTCAGAATTTTCCCTGAGGTCATTCTGAGATCAATACGTCCAGTTCCCTTTATCTCTCTAGTGGAGTCATCTGCCAGGCTCACGCTTCCTCCACGTTGTTCCTGATAGGATTTAAACCAGGAGCGATCAGTACAGATGTGAATATTGGCTCCTGAGTCTAACCACCAGTCCGAGGAGAAGGTGATAGAGTTGACAATAGGAAGAGAAGAATCTAACCTAAAGGAATTGGAGTCCAGTTCCACCATGTTGACCTTGTGTCCGCCATTTCCTCCATTTCCTCTTGGTTGAGCTTTGACAGGTTCTTTCTTCCGGTTGAAACATTGAGGTGCCATGTGATTCGTTCTTCCGCAGACGTAGCAGAATCTTCCATCAGTCTTCTGGCCAAAGTTTTTGGGTTTGAAGGAGGAAGATTGAGAAGGTTTGAAAGAAGAAGAATTTGCATGGGGAGAAGAATGAAAATGATTGGGTTTTTTGAACTTTTTGCCCTTGGGATTCATAAATTTTCGCTTAGGCTTATCCTCCACCAAGTTCACTTTAGCTTTCATTTCTGACTTGGTTTTAGAGTTTTGCCTATGCTGATCTTCTATGCGAATCGCTTTTAGGGCTTGAACAAGAGTTAGGTCACCTTGCTTGTGACGGAGGTCTCCAGCAAAGGTTGACCAGGAAGGAGGGAGTTTGTCAATAAGACAAGACACCTTGTAATCATCGGAGAATTGATTTCCTTTCGATTGAAGGTGTCGGATATAGTCTTGAAATTCATGAAGTTGATCATTGATAGGTTTACTATCGGTCATCATGAATTTATTGAAAGAGGAGGAGGTGAATCTTTCGATTCCAGCATCATCGAGGCCATATTCATCCTCGAGAGCTGTCCATAGTTCTTTAGCACTCTTATATTCATAATAAATGTCATATAGACTATCAGAGAGTGCACTAAGAATTCTATGGAGACAATGGTAGTCTATTTCTTCAGGTTTCAAATAGATGTAAGATGAAGGAGTTGTAGGAGGAGTTTCAACAGGAGAAGATCCAACAGATGAAGGTTTAGGTGAAGGTGCAGGAATGGAGTCATCTATGGCTGATATGAGACCTAAAGTGGTTAACCAGTACTTCATCTGGTTTGCCCATCTCTTAAAATATGTGCCGGTGAATTTCTCCGGTTTGACACCCTTGGAATGATCAGGGTTAGCCATAGGGACAGGATGAGCTACTTGAATTCTGTATTTCAAAATTATTTGATAATGTCAGAATTTAATTTATATTGGTAGCTTTTAGATTAGGGTTTGCAAAATAAATAGTGTATGATCCTTCTTTAATTATGTGCCAAATAATTCAAGTAAAATATAACAAGATACAAGATATAAACTTGTCCTTTTAATTTCCTAATTCAAAATTATAACAATAATGATTTCTAAAGGTTATTTCAATTTTTTTTTATTTTAAAAATAATATACCTCTAAATTTCTAATCAATAAGTCCAATTAGAATTTCAGAAATGAACTAGCAGGAATTAATTAACAAATGACTATAAAATTTAAAGCAATTAAACTATGCAATTAGAAACTAGAAGGGATTAGATAATTACAAAATTTAGACAATTCTATTTTAGTTAACTAATATAGCAGAAATAAACAATTAATTAACTAATGAATGTATGCAAAATCTTGTAATATGTGTTTATGAATAAGACAAGATTTAAATAATTTAAATTATCTTATAAAAGATTTTCTTTTCTTAACACACTAAATAAGATGTTATAAAAGAAACAATAAATAAAATTTGTAATGAAAGGTTTTGACTTTGTAATAATACAAATTGATTTGAAATGAATAAAGTTATTAAACTTATTAAGTTTTCACTTAGATCTTGTAACAATTAGATTATGACACGATTTTTTCCTTAAATCTGAAAGATTTGTCCTTCTAAGAATTTTAAACAAATTTACTGTGCAAGAACTTGTAAGAGATAAATACTAAATTAGATCTGAAAGTTTTCTGCAACAGATAAGATAAGTTCTAAATATTTTAGAAAGATTTTACAAACTATTTTGTAATGGAATAGTTTAATGAAATCTTTTAACTAATCAGGTAAGAACTTGTAAATAACCTGTAAGAAGGAAAAGAAAAAATACTTTTTTTTTTCTTTCTCGAATTTGTTTTCCTTAACTAATTACTTGCAGGGACAATTTTTACTTGCATGGAAATCATCAATTGCATAAAATAAAGAAGTAATTATATTGCATGAAATAATTATCTAGATTTAATTGCAAGAATTATCAAGATCTATCTTCTAGATTGTTGGTTACAATACAATATTCTCTTCTTTTTAAAACATGCAACAACTTTAATAATAAGTCTGTAACCAATTTGAAAATTGTCCTAAAATTGCAAGTAATATAACAGAATTAAAAGGGAAGAAAATTGCTGGCCTGGGGTGACAGTCGTGCAAGAGCACTGCCCTAGAAGATAGATGGCCGGTCCTTCGTCCGGACCTTAGAGTAGCCTCCTCTCCTAGCGGTAAAAGCTCCCCCGGTAGATCACCAGCACCTAGCCTCGGACGAAGAGGTAGGCCTCTGCTCAGATGGAAATGCGTTGCCCGTACGTAATAGTAATCGTCGGAGAAATCACCAGAAAACCGAACCAGAGTTTGTAAGAAAGAATTTGGAGGAGGGAGAAGGAGACTGTAATTTTTTTTTTGTGCAGGTAACAGTCTGAACTGCGAGAAGCTATTTATAGATTCTCGGAGTTCAGCTGTTACAACAGACCCGCTCCAAATCTGCACACGATCGTGCAGTTCGCGAGCAGATCCGGAGAGTGGGAGAGTGGGTCAAAACTGAATCAATCAAATCCAAAAAATCATAACAGAATTTAAATCAAAATTAAAAAATAAAAAACAAAATGTAGCAGGTCCAACAAGCCCCTGAACCGAACTGCATTCGTGTCCGCAGGTCGTGGGCGCGCGCCACCCGCACCCGGCCCGGCCCGGTTCGGTTCGGCGCGTGTGCGCGCGTGTGGGGATGTGGCCCATGGCCCAACACTCATAACAATAGGCATGAGAGGTTTTGTATATATACCACCTAACCTCCCATCTCCTATCCAATGTGGGACTAAAAACAAAGGCAAATAGAGGGAAACTCAAGTTTTCCCTCCAATACATCCAACAGTCCCCCCCAAAACTTGAGTTTCAGAGAGGATAAAACAAATCAATAACCATCACATCATCAGATCATAAAACACGAAAAAATCGGGCAACATCATACTGTGGATTCGGGGTCGATAGCTTGCGGCCTTGAATCTACCCTTAGTGAATTTCATCGCCACCTGAGAGACATAATGGACTACGCCTTGAATTAGGCCTCTTTAACCAGATATTGATGAAAGACACACACAGTAAGTTTCCATCTATTGAGCGAGCGGGTTGAGCGTTAAAGGCCATGCTCACAATAACCGACTCATGAGAGTTTCTAGGGTCAGCCCTGCCCCCCCAACCGCGGCCATCACGGTTCCTCTCACGTAGGTAAGTCCTCCAAGGGTACTACAGCTGGATAGTATACCCTCCACACTACATGCGTTGGACTTATTAAGAGTTAAACTCATCCTTACCTAGCTGTATTATAAGAGCATCGTCACCATAGAGAAGGGTAGTAGCTACAATGCTACATACATGATATAAACATATCCGGGTCGATGCTCCACACGAGTATCACCAGTCCAGCTTGTTTCTACCACATTGAACCTCTTTCATGGAATCAACTCCCAATCAAGTAGGTTGGGTTCCCGCTGTCGGTGAACTCTACTATGGGCTTAACCCCATCTCCCTCGATGATTCTAGGACCACACTCCTAGAAAGACCCTTAGTCAATGGGTCAGCAATATTCTTCTCGGACTTTACAAAGTCCAGAAGCACAACTTTGCCCAATAGGCGCTGAACAGACTTAAGTCTGATTTGAATATGCCTGTTCATCTTCTTATTGGCATTATCTTGCTTTAGAATCTCAATGGTGGATCTTGAATCAGTATGAACAGAGATTGGAAGTATGGGTTTAGGCACGATAGAGAATTCAGATAAAAGATCCTTTAACCATTCAGCTTCAGAGCAAGTTGTGTCCAGAGCAATGAGCTCGGACTCCATGGTGCTCCTGGCAATCACTGTTTGTTTGCAGGATTTCCAGGACACAGCAGCACCACCGAACATGAAAACATATCCGGTAGTAGACTTAACACTGTTAGAATCAGTGACCCAGTTTGCATCACTATAACCTTCCATAACATCAGGATATCCAGTGTAAGTCAGACAATAGCCAATTGTGCCTCTAAGATATCTGAAAACTCTCTCTAGTGCAGTCCAGTGTTCTCTACTGGGGTTACTAGTATATCTACTCAATCTACCTACTGCATAAGAGATGTCAGGCCTTGTCCTGTTGGAAATATAGAGAAGTGAACCTATTAATTGAGAGTATTTCAGTTGAGACACAGGCTCACCCATATTCTTTTTCAAAGAAATTGAAGAATCATAGGGTGTAGAAATAGGTTTAGAGTTATGGAAATCAAATTTATGAAGCATTCTTTCAATGCTATGAGCTAGACTCAAGGAAATTCCATTAGAGGTTTTGGATATTTTCATTCCCAATATCATATCAGCAGGACCTAGATCCTTCATATCAAAGTTTTGGGAAAGATAATCCTTTACTCTTTGGATTGCATCAAGAGAAGTTCCAAGGATAAGAATATCATCTACATATAGACAAAGAATAATATACTCATTGCCAAAGTTCTTAGAGTATATGCACTTGTCATGTTCATGGATAATGAACCCAAATTGTGCAATAACTTTGTTAAACTTTTGATGCCATTGTTTGGGTGCTTGTTTAAGTCCATACAATGACTTCACAAGTTTGCACACTTTGTTTTCTTGTCCCTTGGCAATGAATCCTTCTGGTTGGTCCATATAGATCTCTTCTTCAAGGTCACCATTCAGGAAAGCAGTCTTGACATCCATTTGGTGAATGAACATGTTATGAATTGATGCAAGTGCTAGAAGGATTCTGATAGAGGAGATCCTGGCAACAGGAGAATATGTGTCAAAGAAGTCAATACCCTTTGTTGGGTGAAACCCTTGGCAACTAATCTGGCTTTGTATTTGTCGACAGTGCCATCGGGTCGGAGTTTCTTCTTGAAGATCCATTTACAACCTACAGGTTTGCATCCTGGAGGAAGGTCAGTGAGAATCCAAGTGTTATTCTCCATTATGGACTTGATCTCACTGTCAATGGCTTCTTTCCAGAAAGGAGATTCAGAAGAGTCCATTGCTTCCTTGAAAGAGTTAGGATCACCTTCTACAAGATAGGTGAAGAAGTCCTCACCGAAGGATGTAAGAGTTCTTGTTCTTTTGCTCCTTCTAGGTTCAGAGTCAGTTACAGGAGCAGAACTAGAAGAAGGGATATCAGAGGTAGAAGGAGTGCAAGAAGGATCACTAGGGATTCTAGACTTGAAAGGAAAGATGTTTTCAAAGTAAACAGCATCCCTAGCTTCAATGATGGTGTTGTTGGATATTTCACTGATCTCAGAGTTAACCACTAGAAATCGGTTAACATTGCTATCTAGTGCATACCCGATAAAGATAGCATCAACAGTCTTGGGGCCGATTTTCCTTTTCTTCGGTTCCGGTATTGAAACCTTAGCCAGGCAACCCCAAACTTTGAAGAATTGAATGTTAGGAGTTCTCCCTTTCCAACGTTCATATGGAGTAACGTCGGAGTCTCTTTGGGGAACCCTATTGAGTATAAAACAGGCAGAAAGGAGAGCTTCACCCCAAAGATTTTCAGGTGCACCTGAGCTGAGTAACATGCAATTCACCATGTCCATCAGTGTTCTGTTTTTCCTTTCAGCTACACCGTTGGATTGAGGTGTGTAGGGAGCAGTTACCTCATGAATAATGCCATGTTCTTGGCAGAATTCTGTCATATCATTTGAGGTATACTCCCCCCACGATCAGATCTTAGAATTTTGATCTTCTTTTCGCGTTGGTTCTCAGCTTCGGCTTTATACACCTTAAACCAATCGAGGACTTCATCCTTGGATTTGATAAGATAGGTGTAACAGAATTTGGAGTAGTCATCAATGAATGTCACAAAGTATCTTCTACCGCCTCGGGTGAGAACTCTGTTCGAGTCACACACATCACTGTGAATAAGTTCGAGGGGTTCAGAATTTCTTGTGATAGAGTGAAAAGGTGTTCGGACATGTTTGCCTTGAACACATATTTCACATTTGGAAGTTGTGTCAAAAGAAGATTTAGGAATGAGATTCAAGTTAATCATTTTCTTGATAGAATTGAAGTTGACATGTCCTAATCTTCCATGCCAGATATCAGAAGACTCAATATTCAAGGCAATAGGAATTGAAATTTTATTATCAGAAGAATTTATTACATTGAGACGAAAAAGACCATCACAAACAAAGCCTTTTCCAATGAAGATATTTGACTTGGAGATTACAAATTTATTGGATTCCTTGACAATCCTATAGCCAGCTCTAAGAAGTGAAGACTCGCTGATCAGATTTCTCCGAAGTGTAGGTACATGCAGGACGCCTTGAAGAGTCAGAATTTTCCCTGAGGTCATTCTGAGATCAATACGTCCAGTTCCCTTTATCTCTCTAGTGGAGTCATCTGCCAGGCTCACGCTTCCTCCACGTTGTTCCTGATAGGATTTAAACCAGGAGCGATCAGTACAGATGTGAATATTGGCTCCTGAGTCTAACCACCAGTCCGAGGAGAAGGTGATAGAGTTGACAATAGGAAGAGAAGAATCTAACCTAAAGGAATTGGAGTCCAGTTCCACCATGTTGACCTTGTGTCCGCCATTTCCTCCATTTCCTCTTGGTTGAGCTTTGACAGGTTCTTTCTTCCGGTTGAAACATTGAGGTGCCATGTGATTCGTTCTTCCGCAGACGTAGCAGAATCTTCCATCAGTCTTCTGGCCAAAGTTTTTGGGTTTGAAGGAGGAAGATTGAGAAGGTTTGAAAGAAGAAGAATTTGCATGGGGAGAAGAATGAAAATGATTGGGTTTTTTGAACTTTTTGCCCTTGGGATTCATAAATTTTCGCTTAGGCTTATCCTCCACCAAGTTCACTTTAGCTTTCATTTCTGACTTGGTTTTAGAGTTTTGCCTATGCTGATCTTCTATGCGAATCGCTTTTAGGGCTTGAACAAGAGTTAGGTCACCTTGCTTGTGACGGAGGTCTCCAGCAAAGGTTGACCAGGAAGGAGGGAGTTTGTCAATAAGACAAGACACCTTGTAATCATCGGAGAATTGATTTCCTTTCGATTGAAGGTGTCGGATATAGTCTTGAAATTCATGAAGTTGATCATTGATAGGTTTACTATCGGTCATCATGAATTTATTGAAAGAGGAGGAGGTGAATCTTTCGATTCCAGCATCATCGAGGCCATATTCATCCTCGAGAGCTGTCCATAGTTCTTTAGCACTCTTATATTCATAATAAATGTCATATAGACTATCAGAGAGTGCACTAAGAATTCTATGGAGACAATGGTAGTATTTCTTCAGGTTTCAAATAGATGTAAGATGAAGGAGTTGTAGGAGGAGTTTCAACAGGAGAAGATCCAACAGATGAAGGTTTAGGTGAAGGTGCAGGAATGGAGTCATCTATGGCTGATATGAGACCTAAAGTGGTTAACCAGTACTTCATCTGGTTTGCCCATCTCTTAAAATATGTGCCGGTGAATTTCTCGGTTTGACACCCTTGGAATGATCAGGGTTAGCCATAGGGACAGGATGAGCTACTTGAATTCTGTATTTCAAAATTATTTGATAATGTCAGAATTTAATTTATATTGGTAGCTTTTAGATTAGGGTTTGCAAAATAAATAGTGTATGATCCTTCTTTAATTATGTGCCAAATAATTCAAGTAAAATATAACAAGATACAAGATATAAACTTGTCCTTTTAATTTCCTAATTCAAAATTATAACAATAATGATTTCTAAAGGTTATTTCAATTTTTTTTTATTTTTAAAATAATATACCTCTAAATTTCTAATCAATAAGTCCAATTAGAATTTCAGAAATGAACTAGCAGGAATTAATTAACAAATGACTATAAAATTTAAAGCAATTAAACTATGCAATTAGAAACTAGAAGGGATTAGATAATTACAAAATTTAGACAATTCTATTTTAGTTAACTAATATAGCAGAAATAAACAATTAATTAACTAATGAATGTATGCAAAATCTTGTAATATGTGTTTATGAATAAGACAAGATTTAAATAATTTAAATTATCTTATAAAAGATTTTTTTCTTAACACACTAATAAGATGTTATAAAAGAAACAATAAATAAATTTGTAATGAAAGTTTTGACTTTGTAATAATACAAATTGATTTGAAATGAATAAAGTTATTAAACTTATAAGTTTTCACTTAGATCTTGTAACAATTAGATTATGACACGATTTTTTCCTTAAATCTGAAAGATTTGTCCTTCTAAGAATTTAAACAAATTTACTGTGCAAGAACTTGTAAGAGATAAATACTAAATTAGATCTGAAAGTTTTCTGCAACAGATAAGATAAGTTCTAAATATTTTAGAAAGATTTTACAAACTATTTGTAATGGAATAGTTTAATGAAATCTTTTAACTAATCAGGTAAGAACTTGTAAATAACCTGTAAGAAGGAAAAGAAAAAATACTTTTTTTTTTCTTTTCGAATTTGTTTTCTTAACTAATTACTTGCAGGGACAATTTTTACTTGCATGGAAATCATCAATTGCATAAAATAAAGAAGTAATTATATTGCATGAAATAATTATCTAGATTTAATTGCAAGAATTATCAAATCTATCTTCTAGATTGTTGGTTACAATACAATATTCTCTTCTTTTTAAAACATGCAACAACTTAATAATAAGTCTGTAACCAATTGAAAATTGTCCTAAATTGCAAGTAATATAACAGAATTAAAAGGAAGAAGAAAATTGCTGGCCTGGGGTGACAGTCGTGCAAGAGCACTGCCCTAGAAGATAGATGGCCGGTCCTTCGTCCGGACCTTAGAGTAGCCTCCTCTCCTAGCGGTAAAAGCTCCCCCGGTAGATCACCAGCACCTAGCCTCGGACGAAGAGGTAGGCCTCTGCTCAGATGGAAATGCGTTGCCCGTACGTAATAGTAATCGTCGGAGAAATCACCAGAAAACCGAACCAGAGTTTGTAAGAAAGAAATTTGGAGGAGGGAGAAGGAGACTGTAATTTTTTTTTTTGCAGGTAACAGTCTGAACTGCGAGAAGCTATTTATAGATTCTCGGAGTTCAGCTGTTACAACAGACCCGCTCCAAATCTGCACACGATCGTGCAGTTCGCGAGCAGATCCGGAGAGTGGGAGAGTGGGTCAAAACTGAATCGAAAATCCCGAAAAAATCATAACAGAATTTTAAATCAAAATTAAAAAATAAAAAACAAAATGTAGCAGGTCCAACAAGCCCCTGAACCGAACTGCATTCGTGTCCGCAGGTCGTGGGCGCGCGCCACCCGCACCCGGCCCGCCCGGTTCGGTTCGGCGCGTGCGCGCGCGTGTGGGGATGTGGCCCATGGCCCAACACTCATAACAATAGGCATGAGAGGTTTTGGTATATATACCACCTAACCTCCCATCTCCTATCCAATGTGGGACTAAAAACAAAGGCAAATAGAGGGAAACTCAAGTTTTCCCTCCAATACATCCAACAGTCCCCCCCAAAACTTGAGTTTCAGAGAGGATAAAACAAATCAATAACCATCACATCATCAGATCATAAAACACGAAAAAATCGGGCAACATCATACTGTGGATTCGGGGTCGATAGCTTGCGGCCTTGAATCTACCCTTAGTGAATTTCATCGCCACCTGAGAGACATAATGGACTACGCCTTGAATTAGGCCTCTTTAACCAGATATTGATGAAAGACACACACAGTAAGTTTCCATCTATTGAGCGAGCGGGTTGAGCGTTAAAGGCCATGCTCACAATAACCGACTCATGAGAGTTTCTAGGGTCAGCCCTGCCCCCCCAACCGCGGCCATCACGGTTCCTCTCACGTAGGTAAGTCCTCCAAGGGTACTACAGCTGGATAGTATACCCTCCACACTACATGCGTTGGACTTATTAAGAGTTAAACTCATCCTTACCTAGCTGTATTATAAGAGCATCGTCACCATAGAGAAGGGGTAGTAGCTACAATGCTACATACATGATATAAACATATCCGGGTCGATGCTCCACACGAGTATCACCAGTCCAGCTTGTTTCTACCACATTGAACCTCTTTCATGGAATCAACTCCCAATCAAGTAGGTTGGGTTCCCGCTGTCGGTGAACTCTACTATGGGCTTAACCCCATCTCCCTCGATGATTCTAGGACCACACTCCTAGAAAGACCCTTAGTCAATGGGTCAGCAATATTCTTCTCGGACTTTACAAAGTCCAGAAGCACAACTTTGCCCAATAGGCGCTGAACAGACTTAAGTCTGATTTGAATATGCCTGTTCATCTTCTTATTGGCATTATCTTGCTTTAGAATCTCAATGGTGGATCTTGAATCAGTATGAACAGAGATTGGAAGTATGGGTTTAGGCACGATAGAGAATTCAGATAAAAGATCCTTTAACCATTCAGCTTCAGAGCAAGTTGTGTCCAGAGCAATGAGCTCGGACTCCATGGTGCTCCTGGCAATCACTGTTTGTTTGCAGGATTTCCACGACACAGCAGCACCACCGAACATGAAACATATCCGGTAGTAGACTTAACACTGTTAGAATCAGTGACCCAGTTTGCATCACTATAACCTTCCATAACATCAGGATATCCAGTGTAAGTCAGACAATAGCCAATTGTGCCTCTAAGATATCTGAAAACTCTCTCTAGTGCAGTCCAGTGTTCTCTACTGGGGTTACTAGTATATCTACTCAATCTACCTACTGCATAAGAGATGTCAGGCCTTGTCCTGTTGGAAATATAGAGAAGTGAACCTATTAATTGAGAGTATTTCAGTTGAGACACAGGCTCACCCATATTCTTTTTCAAAGAAATTGAAGAATCATAGGGTGTAGAAATAGGTTTAGAGTTATGGAAATCAAATTTATGAAGCATTCTTTCAATGCTATGAGCTAGACTCAAGGAAATTCCATTAGAGGTTTTGGATATTTTCATTCCCAATATCATATCAGCAGGACCTAGATCCTTCATATCAAAGTTTTGGGAAAGATAATCCTTTACTCTTTGGATTGCATCAAGAGAAGTTCCAAGGATAAGAATATCATCTACATATAGACAAAGAATAATATACTCATTGCCAAAGTTCTTAGAGTATATGCACTTGTCATGTTCATGGATAATGAACCCAAATTGTGCAATAACTTTGTTAAACTTTTGATGCCATTGTTTGGGTGCTTGTTTAAGTCCATACAATGACTTCACAAGTTTGCACACTTTTTTTCTTGTCCCTTGGCAATGAATCCTTCTGGTTGGTCCATATAGATCTCTTCTTCAAGGTCACCATTCAGGAAAGCAGTCTTGACATCCATTTGGTGAATGAACATGTTATGAATTGATGCAAGTGCTAGAAGGATTCTGATAGAGGAGATCCTGGCAACAGGAGAATATGTGTCAAAGAAGTCAATACCCTTTTGTTGGGTGAAACCCTTGGCAACTAATCTGGCTTTGTATTTGTCGACAGTGCCATCGGGTCGGAGTTTCTTCTTGAAGATCCATTTACAACCTACAGGTTTGCATCCTGGAGGAAGGTCAGTGAGAATCCAAGTGTTATTCTCCATTATGGACTTGATCTCACTGTCAATGGCTTCTTTCCAGAAAGGAGATTCAGAAGAGTCCATTGCTTCCTTGAAAGAGTTAGGATCACCTTCTACAAGATAGGTGAAGAAGTCCTCACCGAAGGATGTAAGAGTTCTTGTTCTTTTGCTCCTTCTAGGTTCAGAGTCAGTTACAGGAGCAGAACTAGAAGAAGGGATATCAGAGGTAGAAGGAGTGCAAGAAGGATCACTAGGGATTCTAGACTTGAAAGGAAAGATGTTTTCAAAGTAAACAGCATCCCTAGCTTCAATGATGGTGTTGTTGGATATTTCACTGATCTCAGAGTTAACCACTAGAAATCGGTTAACATTGCTATCTAGTGCATACCCGATAAAGATAGCATCAACAGTCTTGGGGCCGATTTCCTTTTCTTCGGTTCCGGTATTGAAACCTTAGCCAGGCAACCCCAAACTTTGAAGAATTGAATGTTAGGAGTTCTCCCTTTCCAACGTTCATATGGAGTAACGTCGGAGTCTCTTTGGGGAACCCTATTGAGTATAAAACAGGCAGAAAGGAGAGCTTCACCCAAAGATTTTCAGGTGCACCTGAGCTGAGTAACATGCAATTCACCATGTCCATCAGTGTTCTGTTTTTCCTTTCAGCTACACCGTTGGATTGAGGTGTGTAGGGAGCAGTTACCTCATGAATAATGCCATGTTCTTGGCAGAATTCTGTCATATCATTTGAGGTATACTCCCCCCCACGATCAGATCTTAGAATTTTGATCTTCTTTTCGCGTTGGTTCTCAGCTTCGGCTTTATACACCTTAAACCAATCGAGGACTTCATCCTTGGATTTGATAAGATAGGTGTAACAGAATTTGGAGTAGTCATCAATGAATGTCACAAAGTATCTTCTACCGCCTCGGGTGAGAACTCTGTTCGAGTCACACACATCACTGTGAATAAGTTCGAGGGGTTCAGAATTTCTTGTGATAGAGTGAAAAGGTGTTCGGACATGTTTGCCTTGAACACATATTTCACATTTGGAAGTTGTGTCAAAAGAAGATTTAGGAATGAGATTCAAGTTAATCATTTTCTTGATAGAATTGAAGTTGACATGTCCTAATCTTCCATGCCAGATATCAGAAGACTCAATTTCAAGGCAATAGGAATTGAAATTTTATTATCAGAAGAATTTATTACATTGAGACGAAAAAGACCATCACAAACAAAGCCTTTTCCAATGAAGATATTTGACTTGGAGATTACAAATTTATTGGATTCCTTGACAATCCTATAGCCAGCTCTAAGAAGTGAAGACTCGCTGATCAGATTTCTCCGAAGTGTAGGTACATGCAGGACGCCTTGAAGAGTCAGAATTTTCCCTGAGGTCATTCTGAGATCAATACGTCCAGTTCCCTTTATCTCTCTAGTGGAGTCATCTGCCAGGCTCACGCTTCCTCCACGTTGTTCCTGATAGGATTTAAACCAGGAGCGATCAGTACAGATGTGAATATTGGCTCCTGAGTCTAACCACCAGTCCGAGGAGAAGGTGATAGAGTTGACAATAGGAAGAGAAGAATCTAACCTAAAGGAATTGGAGTCCAGTTCCACCATGTTGACCTTGTGTCCGCCATTTCCTCCATTTCCTCTTGGTTGAGCTTTGACAGGTTCTTTCTTCCGGTTGAAACATTGAGGTGCCATGTGATTCGTTCTTCCGCAGACGTAGCAGAATCTTCCATCAGTCTTCTGGCCAAAGTTTTTGGGTTTGAAGGAGGAAGATTGAGAAGGTTTGAAAGAAGAAGAATTTGCATGGGGAGAAGAATGAAAATGATTGGGTTTTTTGAACTTTTTGCCCTTGGGATTCATAAATTTTCGCTTAGGCTTATCCTCCACCAAGTTCACTTTAGCTTTCATTTCTGACTTGGTTTTAGAGTTTTGCCTATGCTGATCTTCTATGCGAATCGCTTTTAGGGCTTGAACAAGAGTTAGGTCACCTTGCTTGTGACGGAGGTCTCCAGCAAAGGTTGACCAGGAAGGAGGGAGTTTGTCAATAAGACAAGACACCTTGTAATCATCGGAGAATTGATTTCCTTTCGATTGAAGGTGTCGGATATAGTCTTGAAATTCATGAAGTTGATCATTGATAGGTTTACTATCGGTCATCATGAATTTATTGAAAGAGGAGGAGGTGAATCTTTCGATTCCAGCATCATCGAGGCCATATTCATCCTCGAGAGCTGTCCATAGTTCTTTAGCACTCTTATATTCATAATAAATGTCATATAGACTATCAGAGAGTGCACTAAGAATTCTATGGAGACAATGGTAGTCTATTTCTTCAGGTTTCAAATAGATGTAAGATGAAGGAGTTGTAGGAGGAGTTTCAACAGGAGAAGATCCAACAGATGAAGGTTTAGGTGAAGGTGCAGGAATGGAGTCATCTATGGCTGATATGAGACCTAAAGTGGTTAACCAGTACTTCATCTGGTTTGCCCATCTCTTAAAATATGTGCCGGTGAATTTCTCCGGTTTGACACCCTTGGAATGATCAGGGTTAGCCATAGGGACAGGATGAGCTACTTGAATTCTGTATTTCAAAATTATTTGATAATGTCAGAATTTAATTTATATTGGTAGCTTTTAGATTAGGGTTTGCAAAATAAATAGTGTATGATCCTTCTTTAATTATGTGCCAAATAATTCAAGTAAAATATAACAAGATACAAGATATAAACTTGTCCTTTTAATTTCCTAATTCAAAATTATAACAATAATGATTTCTAAAGGTTATTTCAATTTTTTTTTTATTTTAAAAATAATATACCTCTAAATTTCTAATCAATAAGTCCAATTAGAATTTCAGAAATGAACTAGCAGGAATTAATTAACAAATGACTATAAAATTTAAAGCAATTAAACTATGCAATTAGAAACTAGAAGGGATTAGATAATTACAAAATTTAGACAATTCTATTTTAGTTAACTAATATAGCAGAAATAAACAATTAATTAACTAATGAATGTATGCAAAATCTTGTAATATGTGTTTATGAATAAGACAAGATTTAAATAATTTAAATTATCTTATAAAAGATTTTCTTTTCTTAACACACTAAATAAGATGTTATAAAAGAAACAATAAATAAAATTTGTAATGAAAGGTTTTGACTTTGTAATAATACAAATTGATTTGAAATGAATAAAGTTATTAAACTTATTAAGTTTTCACTTAGATCTTGTAACAATTAGATTATGACACGATTTTTTCCTTAAATCTGAAAGATTTGTCCTTCTAAGAATTTTAAACAAATTTACTGTGCAAGAACTTGTAAGAGATAAATACTAAATTAGATTGAAAGTTTTCTGCAACAGATAAGATAAGTTCTAAATATTTTAGAAAGATTTTACAAACTATTTTGTAATGGAATAGTTTAATGAAATCTTTTAACTAATCAGGTAAGAACTTGTAAATAACCTGTAAGAAGGAAAAGAAAAAATACTTTTTTTTTTCTTTCTCGAATTTGTTTTCCTTAACTAATTACTTGCAGGGACAATTTTTACTTGCATGGAAATCATCAATTGCATAAAATAAAGAAGTAATTATATTGCATGAAATAATTATCTAGATTTAATTGCAAGAATTATCAAGATCTATCTTCTAGATTGTTGGTTACAATACAATATTCTTTCTTTTTAAAACATGCAACAACTTTAATAATAAGTCTGTAACCAATTTGAAAATTGTCCTAAAATTGCAAGTAATATAACAGAATTAAAAGGAAGAAAATTGCTGGCCTGGGGTGACAGTCGTGCAAGAGCACTGCCCTAGAAGATAGATGGCCGGTCCTTCGTCCGGACCTTAGAGTAGCCTCCTCTCCTAGCGGTAAAAGCTCCCCCGGTAGATCACCAGCACCTAGCCTCGGACGAAGAGGTAGGCCTCTGCTCAGATGGAAATGCGTTGCCCGTACGTAATAGTAATCGTCGGAGAAATCACCAGAAAACCGAACCAGAGTTTGTAAGAAAGAAATTTGGAGGAGGGAGAAGGAGACTGTAATTTTTTTTTTGTGCAGGTAACAGTCTGAACTGCGAGAAGCTATTTATAGATTCTCGGAGTTCAGCTGTTACAACAGACCCGCTCCAAATCTGCACACGATCGTGCAGTTCGCGAGCAGATCCGGAGAGAGGGAGAGTGGGTCAAAACTGAATCGAAAATCCCGAAAAAATCATAACAGAATTTTAAATCAAAATTAAAAATAAAAAACAAAATGTAGCAGGTCCAACAAGCCCCTGAACCGAACTGCATTCGTGTCCGCAGGTCGTGGGCGCGCGCCACCCGCACCCGGCCCGGCCCGGTTCGGTTCGGCGCGTGTGCGCGCGTGTGGGGATGTGGCCCATGGCCCAACACTCATAACAATAGGCATGAGAGGTTTTGGTATATATACCACCTAACCTCCCATCTCCTATCCAATGTGGGACTAAAAAACAAAGGCAAATAGAGGGAAACTCAAGTTTTCCCTCCAATACATCCAACAGTCCCCCCAAAACTTGAGTTTCAGAGAGGATAAAACAAATCAATAACCATCACATCATCAGATCATAAAACACGAAAAATCGGGCAACATCATACTGTGGATTCGGGTCGATAGCTTGCGGCCTTGAATCTACCCTTAGTGAATTTCATCGCCACCTGAGAGACATAATGGACTACGCCTTGAATTAGGCCTCTTTAACCAGATATTGATGAAAGACACACACAGTAAGTTTCCATCTATTGAGCGAGCGGGTTGAGCGTAAAAGGCCATGCTCACAATAACCGACTCATGAGAGTTTCTAGGGTCAGCCCTGCCCCCCAACCGCGGCCATCACGGTTCCTCTCACGTAGGTAAGTCCTCCAAGGGTACTACAGCTGGATAGTATACCCTCCACACTACATGCGTTGGACTTATTAAGAGTTAAACTCATCCTTACCTAGCTGTATTATAAGAGCATCGTCACCATAGAGAAGGGGTAGTAGCTACAATGCTACATACATGATATAAACATATCCGGGTCGATGCTCCACACGAGTATCACCAGTCCAGCTTGTTTCTACCACATTGAACCTCTTTCATGGAATCAACTCCCAATCAAGTAGGTTGGGTTCCCGCTGTCGGTGAACTCTACTATGGGCTTAACCCCATCTCCCTCGATGATTCTAGGACCACACTCCTAGAAAGACCCTTAGTCAATGGGTCAGCAATATTCTTCTCGGACTTTACAAAGTCCAGAAGCACAACTTTGCCCAATAGGCGCTGAACAGACTTAAGTCTGATTTGAATATGCCTGTTCATCTTCTTATTGGCATTATCTTGCTTTAGAATCTCAATGGTGGATCTTGAATCAGTATGAACAGAGATTGGAAGTATGGGTTTAGGCACGATAGAGAATTCAGATAAAAGATCCTTTAACCATTCAGCTTCAGAGCAAGTTGTGTCCAGAGCAATGAGCTCGGACTCCATGGTGCTCCTGGCAATCACTGTTTGTTTGCAGGATTTCCACGACACAGCAGCACCACCGAACATGAAAACATATCCGGTAGTAGACTTAACACTGTTAGAATCAGTGACCCAGTTTGCATCACTATAACCTTCCATAACATCAGGATATCCAGTGTAAGTCAGACAATAGCCAATTGTGCCTCTAAGATATCTGAAAACTCTCTCTAGTGCAGTCCAGTGTTCTCTACTGGGGTTACTAGTATATCTACTCAATCTACCTACTGCATAAGAGATGTCAGGCCTTGTCCTGTTGGAAATATAGAGAAGTGAACCTATTAATGAGAGTATTTCAGTTGAGACACAGGCTCACCCATATTCTTTTTCAAAGAAATTGAAGAATCATAGGGTGTAGAAATAGGTTTAGAGTTATGGAAATCAAATTTATGAAGCATTCTTTCAATGCTATGAGCTAGACTCAAGGAAATTCCATTAGAGGTTTTGGATATTTTCATTCCCAATATCATATCAGCAGGACCTAGATCCTTCATATCAAAGTTTTGGGAAAGATAATCCTTTACTCTTTGGATTGCATCAAGAGAAGTTCCAAGGATAAGAATATCATCTACATATAGACAAAGAATAATATACTCATTGCCAAAGTTCTTAGAGTATATGCACTTGTCATGTTCATGGATAATGAACCCAAATTGTGCAATAACTTTGTTAAACTTTTGATGCCATTGTTTGGGTGCTTGTTTAAGTCCATACAATGACTTCACAAGTTTGCACACTTTGTTTTCTTGTCCCTTGGCAATGAATCCTTCTGGTTGGTCCATATAGATCTCTTCTTCAAGGTCACCATTCAGGAAAGCAGTCTTGACATCCATTTGGTGAATGAACATGTTATGAATTGATGCAAGTGCTAGAAGGATTCTGATAGAGGAGATCCTGGCAACAGGAGAATATGTGTCAAAGAAGTCAATACCCTTTTGTTGGGTGAAACCCTTGGCAACTAATCTGGCTTTGTATTTGTCGACAGTGCCATCGGGTCGGAGTTTCTTCTTGAAGATCCATTTACAACCTACAGGTTTGCATCCTGGAGGAAGGTCAGTGAGAATCCAAGTGTTATTCTCCATTATGGACTTGATCTCACTGTCAATGGCTTCTTTCCAGAAAGGAGATTCAGAAGAGTCCATTGCTTCCTTGAAAGAGTTAGGATCACCTTCTACAAGATAGGTGAAGAAGTCCTCACCGAAGGATGTAAGAGTTCTTGTTCTTTTGCTCCTTCTAGGTTCAGAGTCAGTTACAGGAGCAGAACTAGAAGAAGGGATATCAGAGGTAGAAGGAGTGCAAGAAGGATCACTAGGGATTCTAGACTTGAAAGGAAAGATGTTTTCAAAGTAAACAGCATCCCTAGCTTCAATGATGGTGTTGTTGGATATTTCACTGATCTCAGAGTTAACCACTAGAAATCGGTTAACATTGCTATCTAGTGCATACCCGATAAAGATAGCATCAACAGTCTTGGGGCCGATTTTCCTTTCTTCGGTTCCGGTATTGAAACCTTAGCCAGGCAACCCCAAACTTTGAAGAATTGAATGTTAGGAGTTCTCCCTTTCCAACGTTCATATGGAGTAACGTCGGAGTCTCTTTGGGGAACCCTATTGAGTATAAAACAGGCAGAAAGGAGAGCTTCACCCCAAAGATTTTCAGGTGCACCTGAGCTGAGTAACATGCAATTCACCATGTCCATCAGTGTTCTGTTTTTCCTTTCAGCTACACCGTTGGATTGAGGTGTGTAGGGAGCAGTTACCTCATGAATAATGCCATGTTCTTGGCAGAATTCTGTCATATCATTTGAGGTATACTCCCCCCCACGATCAGATCTTAGAATTTTGATCTTCTTTTCGCGTTGGTTCTCAGCTTCGGCTTTATACACCTTAAACCAATCGAGGACTTCATCCTTGGATTTGATAAGATAGGTGTAACAGAATTTGGAGTAGTCATCAATGAATGTCACAAAGTATCTTCTACCGCCTCGGGTGAGAACTCTGTTCGAGTCACACACATCACTGTGAATAAGTTCGAGGGGTTCAGAATTTCTTGTGATAGAGTGAAAAGGTGTTCGGACATGTTTGCCTTGAACACATATTTCACATTTGGAAGTTGTGTCAAAAGAAGATTTAGGAATGAGATTCAAGTTAATCATTTTCTTGATAGAATTGAAGTTGACATGTCCTAATCTTCCATGCCAGATATCAGAAGACTCAATATTCAAGGCAATAGGAATTGAAATTTTATTATCAGAAGAATTTATTACATTGAGACGAAAAAGACCATCACAAACAAAGCCTTTCCAATGAAGATATTTGACTTGGAGATTACAAATTTATTGGATTCCTTGACAATCCTATAGCCAGCTCTAAGAAGTGAAGACTCGCTGATCAGATTTCTCCGAAGTGTAGGTACATGCAGGACGCCTTGAAGAGTCAGAATTTTCCCTGAGGTCATTCTGAGATCAATACGTCCAGTTCCCTTTATCTCTCTAGTGGAGTCATCTGCCAGGCTCACGCTTCCTCCACGTTGTTCCTGATAGGATTTAAACCAGGAGCGATCAGTACAGATGTGAATATTGGCTCCTGAGTCTAACCACCAGTCCGAGGAGAAGGTGATAGAGTTGACAATAGGAAGAGAAGAATCTAACCTAAAGGAATTGGAGTCCAGTTCCACCATGTTGACCTTGTGTCCGCCATTTCCTCCATTTCCTCTTGGTTGAGCTTTGACAGGTTCTTCTTCCGGTTGAAACATTGAGGTGCCATGTGATTCGTTCTTCCGCAGACGTAGCAGAATCTTCCATCAGTCTTCTGGCCAAAGTTTTTGGGTTTGAAGGAGGAAGATTGAGAAGGTTTGAAAGAAGAAGAATTTGCATGGGGAGAAGAATGAAAATGATTGGGTTTTTTGAACTTTTTGCCCTTGGGATTCATAAATTTTCGCTTAGGCTTATCCTCCACCAAGTTCACTTTAGCTTTCATTTCTGACTTGGTTTTAGAGTTTTGCCTATGCTGATCTTCTATGCGAATCGCTTTTAGGGCTTGAACAAGAGTTAGGTCACCTTGCTTGTGACGGAGGTCTCCAGCAAAGGTTGACCAGGAAGGAGGGAGTTTGTCAATAAGACAAGACACCTTGTAATCATCGGAGAATTGATTTCCTTTCGATTGAAGGTGTCGGATATAGTCTTGAAATTCATGAAGTTGATCATTGATAGGTTTACTATCGGTCATCATGAATTTATTGAAAGAGGAGGAGGTGAATCTTTCGATTCCAGCATCATCGAGGCCATATTCATCCTCGAGAGCTGTCCATAGTTCTTTAGCACTCTTATATTCATAATAAATGTCATATAGACTATCAGAGAGTGCACTAAGAATTCTATGGAGACAATGGTAGTCTATTTCTTCAGGTTTCAAATAGATGTAAGATGAAGGAGTTGTAGGAGGAGTTTCAACAGGAGAAGATCCAACAGATGAAGGTTTAGGTGAAGGTGCAGGAATGGAGTCATCTATGGCTGATATGAGACCTAAAGTGGTTAACCAGTACTTCATCTGGTTTGCCCATCTCTTAAAATATGTGCCGGTGAATTTCTCCGGTTTGACACCCTTGGAATGATCAGGGTTAGCCATAGGGACAGGATGAGCTACTTGAATTCTGTATTTCAAAATTATTTGATAATGTCAGAATTTAATTTATATGGTAGCTTTTAGATTAGGGTTTGCAAAATAAATAGTGTATGATCCTTCTTTAATTATGTGCCAAATAATTCAAGTAAAATATAACAAGATACAAGATATAAACTTGTCCTTTTAATTTCCTAATTCAAAATTATAACAATAATGATTTCTAAAGGTTATTTCAATTTTTTTTATTTTTTAAAAATAATATACCTCTAAATTTCTAATCAATAAGTCCAATTAGAATTTCAGAAATGAACTAGCAGGAATTAATTAACAAATGACTATAAAATTTAAAGCAATTAAACTATGCAATTAGAAACTAGAAGGGATTAGATAATTACAAAATTTAGACAATTCTATTTTAGTTAACTAATATAGCAGAAATAAACAATTAATTAACTAATGAATGTATGCAAAATCTTGTAATATGTGTTTATGAATAAGACAAGATTTAAATAATTTAAATTATCTTATAAAAGATTTTCTTTCTTAACACACTAAATAAGATGTTATAAAAGAAACAATAAATAAATTTGTAATGAAAGGTTTTGACTTTGTAATAATACAAAATGATTTGAAATGAATAAAGTTATTAAACTTATTAAGTTTTCACTTAGATCTTGTAACAATTAGATATGACACGATTTTTCCTTAAATCTGAAAGATTTGTCCTTCTAAGAATTTTAAACAAATTACTGTGCAAGAACTTGTAAGAGATAAATACTAAATTAGATCTGAAAGTTTTCTGCAACAGATAAGATAAGTCTAAATATTTTAGAAAGATTTTACAAACTATTTTGTAATGGAATAGTTTAATGAAATCTTTTAACTAATCAGGTAAGAACTTGTAAATAACTGTAAGAAGGAAAGAAAAAATACTTTTTTTTTCTTTCTCGAATTTGTTTTCCTTAACTAATTACTTGCAGGGACAATTTTACTTGCATGGAAATCATCAATTGCATAAATAAAGAAGTAATTATATTGCATGAAATAATTATCTAGATTTAATTGCAAGAATTATCAAGATCTATCTTCTAGATTGTTGGTTACAATACAATATTCTCTTCTTTTTAAAACATGCAACAACTTAATAATAAGTCTGTAACCAATTGAAAATTGTCCTAAAATTGCAAGTAATATAACAGAATTAAAAGGGAAGAAAATTGCTGGCTTGGGTGACAGTCGTGCAAGAGCACTGCCCTAGAAGATAGATGGCCGGTCCTTCGTCCGGACCTTAGAGTAGCCTCCTCTCCTAGCGGTAAAAGCTCCCCCGGTAGATCACCAGCACCTAGCCTCGGACGAAGAGGTAGGCCTCTGCTCAGATGGAAATGCGTTGCCGTACGTAATAGTAATCGTCGGAGAAATCACCAGAAAACCGAACCAGAGTTTGTAAGAAAGAAATTTGGAGGAGGGAGAAGGAGACTGTAATTTTTTTTTTGTGCAGGTAACAGTCTGAACTGCGAGAAGCTATTTATAGATTCTCGGAGTTCAGCTGTTACAACAGACCCGCTCCAAATCTGCACACGATCGTGCAGTTCGCGAGCAGATCCGGAGAGTGGGAGAGTGGGTCAAAACTGAATCGAAAATCCCGAAAAAAATCATAACAGAATTTTAAATCAAAATTAAAAAATAAAAAAACAAAATGTAGCAGGTCCAACAAGCCCCTGAACCGAACTGCATTCGTGTCCGCAGGTCGTGGGCGCGCGCCACCCGCACCCGGCCCGGCCCGGTTCGGTTCGGCGCGTGTGCGCGCGTGTGGGGATGTGGCCCATGGCCCAACACTCATAACAATAGGCATGAGAGGTTTTGGTATATATACCACCTAACCTCCCATCTCCTATCCAATGTGGGACTAAAACAAAGGCAAATAGAGGGAAACTCAAGTTTTCCCTCCAATACATCCAACAGTCCCCCCCAAAACTTGAGTTTCAGAGAGGATAAAACAAATCAATAACCATCACATCATCAGATCATAAAACACGAAAAAATCGGGCAACATCATACTGTGGATTCGGGGTCGATAGCTTGCGGCCTTGAATCTACCCTTAGTGAATTTCATCGCCACCTGAGAGACATAATGGACTACGCCTTGAATTAGGCTCTTTAACCAGATATTGATGAAAAGACACACACAGTAAGTTCCATCTATTGAGCGAGCGGGTTGAGCGTAAAAGGCCATGCTCACAATAACCGACTCATGAGAGTTTCTAGGGTCAGCCCTGCCCCCCCAACCGCGGCCATCACGGTTCCTCTCACGTAGGTAAGTCCTCCAAGGGTACTACAGCTGGATAGTATACCCTCCCACACTACATGCGTTGGACTTATTAAGAGTTAAACTCATCCTTACCTAGCTGTATTATAAGAGCATCGTCACCATAGAGAAGGGGTAGTAGCTACAATGCTACATACATGATATAAACATATCGGGTCGATGCTCCACACGAGTATCACCAGTCCAGCTTGTTTCTACCACATTGAACCTCTTTCATGGAATCAACTCCCAATCAAGTAGGTTGGGTTCCCGCTGTCGGTGAACTCTACTATGGGCTTAACCCCATCTCCCTCGATGATTCTAGGACCACACTCCTAGAAAAGACCCTTAGTCAATGGGTCAGCAATATTCTTCTCGGACTTTACAAAGTCCAGAAGCACAACTTTGCCCAATAGGCGCTGAACAGACTTAAGTCTGATTTGAATATGCCTGTTCATCTTCTTATTGGCATTATCTTGCTTAGAATCTCAATGGTGGATCTTGAATCAGTATGAACAGAGATTGGAAGTATGGGTTTAGGCACGATAGAGAATTCAGATAAAAGATCCTTTAACCATTCAGCTTCAGAGCAAGTTGTGTCCAGAGCAATGAGCTCGGACTCCATGGTGCTCCTGGCAATCACTGTTTTGTTTGCAGGATTTCCACGACACAGCAGCACCACCGAACATGAAAACATATCGGTAGTAGACTTAACACTGTTAGAATCAGTGACCCAGTTTGCATCACTATAACCTTCTATAACATCAGGATATCAGTGTAAGTCAGACAATAGCCAATTGTGCCTCTAAGATATCTGAAAACTCTCTCTAGTGCAGTCCAGTGTTCTCTACTGGGGTTACTAGTATATCTACTCAATCTACCTACTGCATAAGAGATGTCAGGCTTGTCCTGTGGAAATATAGAGAAGTGAACCTATTAATGAGAGTATTTCAGTTGAGACACAGGGCCACCCATATTCTTTTTCAAAGAAATTGAAGAATCATAGGGTGTAGAAATAGGTTTAGAGTTATGGAAATCAAATTTATGAAGCATTCTTTCAATGCTATGAGCTAGACTCAAGGAAATTCCATTAGAGGTTTTGGATATTTTCATTCCCAATATCATATCAGCAGGACCTAGATCCTTCATATCAAAGTTTTGGGAAAGATAATCCTTACTCTTTGGATTGCATCAGAGAAGTTCCAAGGATAAGAATATCATCTACATATAGACAAAGAATAATATACTCATTGCCAAAGTTCTTAGAGATATATGCACTTGTCATGTTCATGGATAATGAACCAAATTGTGCAATAACTTTGTTAAACTTTTGATGCCATTGTTTGGGTGCTTGTTTAAGTCCATACAATGACTTCACAAGTTTGCACACTTTGTTTTCTTGTCCCTTGGCAATGAATCCTTCTGGTTGGTCCATATAGATCTCTTCTTCAAGGTCACATTCAGGAAAGCAGTCTTGACATCCATTTGGTGAATGAACATGTTATGAATTGATGCAAGTGCTAGAAGGATTCTGATAGAGGAGATCCTGGCAACAGGAGAATATGTGTCAAAGAAGTCAATACCCTTTTGTTGGGTGAAACCCTTGGCAACTAATCTGGCTTTGTATTGTCGACAGTGCCATCGGGCGGAGTTTCTTCTTGAAGATCCATTTACAACCTACAGGTTTGCATCCTGGAGGAAGGTCAGTGAGAATCCAAGTGTTATTCTCCATTATGGACTTGATCTCACTGTCAATGGCTTCTTTCCAGAAAGGAGATTCAGAAGAGTCCATTGCTTCCTTGAAAGAGTTAGGATCACCTTCTACAAGATAGGTGAAGAAGTCCTCACCGAAGGATGTAAGAGTTCTTGTTCTTTTGCTCCTTCTAGGTTCAGAGTCAGTTACAGGAGCAGAACTAGAAGAAGGGATATCAGAGGTAGAAGGAGTGCAAGAAGGATCACTAGGGATTCTAGACTTGAAAGGAAAGATGTTTTCAAAGTAAACAGCATCCCTAGCTTCAATGATGGTGTTGTTGGATATTTCACTGATCTCAGAGTTAACCACTAGAAATCGGTTAACATTGCTATCTAGTGCATACCCGATAAAGATAGCATCAACAGTCTTGGGGCCGATTTTCCTTTTCTTCGGTTCCGGTATGAAACCTTAGCCAGGCAACCCCAAACTTTGAAGAATTGAATGTTAGGAGTTCTCCCTTTCCAACGTTCATATGGAGTAACGTCGGAGTCTCTTTGGGAACCCTATTGAAGTATAAAACAGGCAGAAAGGAGAGCTTCACCCCAAAGATTTTCAGGTGCACCTGAGCTGAGTAACATGCAATTCACCATGTTCCATCAGTGTTGTTTCCTTTCAGCTACACCGTTGGATTGAGGTGTGTAGGGGAGCAGTTACCTCATGAATAATGCCATGTTCTTGGCAGAATTCTGTCATATCATTTGAGGTATACTCCCCCCCACGATCAGATCTTAGAATTTTGATCTTCTTTTCGCGTTGGTTCTCAGCTTCGGCTTTATACACCTTAAACCAATCGAGGACTTCATCCTTGGATTTGATAAGATAGGTTGTACAGAATTTGGAGTAGTCATCAATGAATGTCACAAAGTATATCTTCTACCGCCTCGGGTGAGAACTCTGTTCGAGTCACACACATCACTGTGAATAAGTTCGAGGGGTTCAGAATTTCTTGTGATAGAGTGAAAAGGTGTTCGGACATGTTTGCCTTGAACACATAT